>JAMZAV010012864.1:0-17115 GCA_024449915.1 Sweltsa coloradensis | reverse complement strand
CAATTTTTTCATTTTTAAGAGGCAATACATCACCATAATCTTTATGTCAATGTAAAATATGAACGTTGTAGCCCGACCCGTTTGGTCAAAATAGGCCCAAATATCACGAAAATGTCGTATTAAAAACCGGAGAAAAAATCGTAAAAGTACGATTTCTATAAGAAATATTTTTTCAAATGTCTAAAATCATAACATATACGATTTCAGTGATTTTAAACGTTCCTATAAAGTTTCATCAATATCGGAGTAGCCGTTTGCCAAATATCACGAAAATATCGCACTAATAATCGGAAAAAATCGTAAAAGTATGATATTTATGAGAAATATTTCTTCGATTGTACCCAAAACCAATACAGCTCTAAGTTCAGAGATTTCGAAGGTCCCCTCCAATTTTCATCAAGATCGCATATGCCGTTTGCCCGGTAGAGAGCGAACAAACAGACAAAAAAACTAACAAAAACAAAACACTCGAGCTATTTTTCTTGGGGTAACGTAAGTAAAAAAACAAACAAAAAAACACAAAGTCAAATTGAATCTTCGCTTCGCTCATCCAATTATCGACGAAGCACGCTAAAATCTAAAATGCAACCATTTGGGTCTTTACGCCCAAATCCGCATTTACTGGGGGTATCCCCCCAGACCCCCCATTGTGCCAGGATATATACTTTCCCGAAACAATTAACTCGTGGGCAGTTACAGAAATTTCTAATTGCCCCTATCAGAATGCACTTCCAGCGCCACTGTTCTCATTCACACAAGTGACAGCAGTTTCGTCTCGACTGTAATGTAACTTCGCCACTAGATAAAATTAAGTAATTATCCACCTATTATCCCACGCATTATTTCCTAAACAAGACCGTTTAGGTCGGCAGTGATTTTATTTGACGTATGTAAACGTGCGTTCGTGCGTACGCGTGTGTTGATATCACACAGTCATAAAACTCAATCTCATTTCACCTATTTGGGTCTAAACAATTTAAAACAACAATTTCCCTTTTGAATGATACACTCTTAATTATCTCCGATACGTAGAATGGGTGCAACAGGAATGTAGGCTACGTTCCTAGAGAACATTCCTGACATTCCTATCCGACAAATTTTGTCGCGACCTACAGTAAGGCATTTGATAAACGATTAAAACTACACATCCGAATTCTTCTTGAATGAAGATGAGATGAGATGGCGTCGTCAACTTAGTTTCAGGTAGGCAAGTCATCTTTGAGGAGTGTAATGCTGTGACGAGGCAGGTGGATCTAAGTGATGCACTTGCGTGTATGACTGGGTAAACTGCAAACATGGCAACAGATGTACACGACAGAGTGGCAACAACGATTTGTAATGGAAACGGTTTAAATTTAAAATGCAAACGATGGTAATTGCAAAGTTACTTATAATAAACTTTCACGGACAATAACAAAGTATGGATATCGAGACACCATTCCAACTTGTCACCCTGATTCTTATTTTTCATATACCCTTTCATTACAACCAAAGGTTAACTAAATAGCCGATACCCTTAGTTACTTATATATATTTAAGTCTTCTAGACTGTGAAAGGAAGGGTTATACTATTCATCTCATTTGTAATTCTTCATTATAGTCAGTAGTAATAGTCTGTTCTAGACTCAACATGATTAGTCTGGCGTGTGCCCTACAGATATGTCTACGAGGTTTTATTTAATTTGTTGAGCCCAAAGCGTATTTGTATTTTACTGGGGGGGCCTTGCAGCCAAAAGGTATAATAATAGATAGTTACCGAAGAAAGAAAGAATCAAAGCAAATACATAATCGAATACTAGAAAATAGGTAAACTATTTAAATAGCCTTCTTATCACAAAATGTACGTGAACATTTCAGCATGTCAATGTGAGTATTACGATGAATAATGACGTTGTTGATTATGTGGAATAGGATGTGTGTGTGATTTATTGGTGATACGTGATTTAATCACGGTGTGATGAAGAAGACAACTGGGTGATTTATATAATGATTATAATTGATATTCTTGCGATAACTGATGATGATGTAGAGAACGTAATGTGTTAATCAAGTGATAATGACCTAATGGATTACGTTGATGAAGACAAACGACATAATGAAAGGCATATAGCGGCATAATGGTATCAAATATAATGATTTTTTTTTTAATGTGATGTCTAGGTGTATGACATCCAGACTTAAAAACTGCTACTCAGAATAAAACGAGACAGGATGAAGAGTAACTTGTATTTACATCCTAAAGTACTTAATAAGTCGAGCAAACACCAAATTATATCACGTTCCGGGAGAAAAAATCAGAGTAATTGGAATTAATGCCACAAACAATGTGATTAAATCAGTTATCTGGACCAAAAACAATAAAACATATTTCTATTACTAGTTGTTCTACCCTTGACGTGTGTAATCATTCGTTTTATCGCATTTCAATCTGGTTTGATTGGTGTTAGCAACCGAACGTGCATGAAATGAGTTCGTTGTTTTATGTAGGGCTTGTTAGGAAGATAATTGGCAGTTTCTACCAGCGAACAAGTGTCAAGCATAATATTTGAAAGACAATGGGACACAGGTATAAGAAGGAGGTGGTAGCCAAGACATAAACAACAGCTCGTCTGCGGATGATTATAAGGAAATGTATCCGTTTCAATAAAGTACATTGATCTCGTGTTTTGCAGCGAGAAAGAGTCACGATCGATAGCAACGCATTCCAAGCTTCTTCGCCAGTGTTTATATGTTCACACATCATCAGCTGCTATTTATACCGTTCATAGAGGTATTCTAGAATCGTTGCATTCTAGAGTCACGAATATCAGGTACACGACTCACGAACCTACTAGTAGCTAATCATTCGCACAACATATTTTGTATCGGCCATAGACATTGGAACGCGAGAGTTCAATTCCATTTCAATTCAATTTGGAAACATTTGTATATATGAAATAAAAATTCCTGTTTCATTCTGTAATTTTTGTATAATGTGTACAAATTACAGAGACTAATAATAAATAAATAAATAGATACAATAACATTAAAACAACGTATATATAGGCCTACTAGTATAAAGCCCACAAAATCCAAAAGCAATTTCCATCAAAATATAAGAAATGCAAAACGCAACAACTTGCAACGGGATCTGACTCAAGAGCGCATTACATTCAGGGCGAAGACCATTGGAACTTGGAAGCGACTAAAGGAAAATATTTTCGTAGGGTTGAACCAACCAACCAACCAACCAACCAACCAACCAACCAACCAACCATCCATCCATCCATCCATCCATCCATCCATCCATCAAGAGTATTGGAGACCAAACTTCAATCAATTCCAAATAAATCAAGAACCAGACCCCATAATTAAAAATTATTACATACCTACGAGTGGTTTTTGAACAATTAATATATTTAGTGTGTAGGGTTTATAGTGTGCGCCACATTGTATATCAATAAAAAATAAACCATATAAAAACATAATTTGTTGTTTTATAATACCCCCAAAAAAGGATTTGATGCCAGAACCTACGCCAAGACTGTAAGTAATCACATTCCTACAAGTGCTGTCTAAAACGATCATAATATAATACATGGAGTTAATTGTTGGAGCCCTATTAGCCCAGGAGTGGAAGAAAATTTTGTATGGTGTACCCGGACAAAATTCCGAACAAGCTGAAAATTTGCACACATGTTCAGTTGATCATTCTTAACAATAGTTGAAAAGTCCCCTAAGCTCCGCCGCGTGCGTCTTGAGATATAGTGACAAAAGGGCGTAAGTGCCAAAAATTTGTTATTTTCAATTTCAACCATTTTTTTACACAAATATCTACAAATTATTAAATATTTCTACGAAAGTAAAATTAAAATCAGTCATAAGCTTCGACCCATGCGTGGCAAAAGGGCGTAAGTGCCAAAAATATGATATTTTCAATAATTTCAATACATTTTGACATACGTATGTGCAACTGCAAATTATTATGTATTCATACAACGGAAACGTGAAATTGTTCCCTTTTCTTCGACCAGTGTGTCTTGACACATGGTGGCATAAGGGCGTAAGTGACAAAGATATGTTATTTTTAGTTTCAACAAAGTTATTGGTATTCATATATATGCAAATTATTTAGTATTCGTACGAGACAAAAGTAAACATCTTCCCCGAGCTTCGTTGCTGGCGTCTTGATAAATGGTGGCAAAAGGGCGTAATTGACATCATAATTCAGTATTTAATATAAAAAGAGCTTTTGACATTCAACTACGTTTATTGTAACATATGAATACCATACAATGGACACTCAATGTATAATCCATGCATGCTGACTGATTTGCTATAGCCAGCTTGTATGTGAAGAACCATTACAAAATCGTTGTAAGTAGCAGATTGGACATAACCAAATTTATAAAATATTTACCCCGACATTCTCAAACGGCATGCATAGACATAGTTTGGCGAAGATCTGGTGTGTTTTGAGCTGGAAAGTTTTAACATATGCAAAGCTTGAAAAAACTCATCTTATGTTAAAAATAATCAAACGGATTTTGAAAGGGATTCGAGCAGGAGCTGTGGACAACCAAGCTTGGGCTTGGCTAGTGTCACATCACTACAGATAATGAGCTGTGACTCTTGATGTAATAGCCTAGTGGCAAAATGGCGTAAGTCACAAAACTATATAATTCAGTAGTAATTCAGTACATATTTGCTTGTACGTTTGCCAGATTATCAGCCGGCAACATATTGAAGACTTGAAGGTCATCATCCTCAAGATAAATCCCAAACATAGCACTTAACTGACATTAATTTGGTGTCCAGTTACCCTGGTCGTATACTTAAAAAGTAATACTATGAAACCGATAGTGAAGCGTAAAGATAGAGTACATGTACCTTTCTTCATTGACAAAAAGCATTACTGGCGCATCACTCACATTGAAGTTTATCCGCAACATCAACACTATTTAATAGCATTATTTGGATAATGGTAATCTGAAGGACGCTTTTGGCACAAAGACGACCTTCACTGTTCGACGAAGTCTTCTTTTGTTAAACTACGACAAAATCACATATTATGTCACAGAGTTGCGGGCTCAATCTCTGATATACATTAAACTACCATGCCGACACATATATTGTATTGTCCTGTATAGTGGTCAAACTTTGCATGTAGTGTAGTGATGCGGCCACCTCGTCCTGTTTACATACTACGAATTGTATACTAAATACATGTTTCATGTTGTGATTATGAATAACTGCGGCTCAGTGTGTTCAGTTGTGTTTGACGGAGACATGAAACCGTCTTGTACCAAGCTGGTAGGAATTACTAAGCTGCAGTTACCAAAAGTAAATTAGTAAATGAAATATATGCAGAAGTTTTTAAGATATATGTTGCCTTATGTTTTTTAAACGTTTTATCACAATATATTTTGCTGTGGTACATTCCGTTTACTTCTTTGAGCAGTAGCACTTCATTTGCAACTGCGTATACTGTGAGCTCTAGATTTGATATGCTGCCAGCCCACCAGCACAATTAATAGATCCATCCATCCATCCCTTCTAGGCTTGATGGCAAACATGGGAATGAATCATACTTTGTAGCGTTCAAAGCGGGAGCTGTGAACATCCCAGCACATGCAATTCAGTCCACTATGCAAGCGTTCGTTTCCCACTCGGACATTTAAAAAATCAAATCGGTATTGAAATATGTTTATTCTTTCTTTGCTCATGCTCTATCTATCGTGATGTGATACTAAAGTCAAGCCCAAGATGGGTTGTCCACAGCTCGTGCTTGAATTCCTTTCAAAATCCATCTATGCAAGCCGCTTGAGAATGCTGGAGAATATTATTTTATAGGTTTGGTAATGTCCAGTCTGCTACTTACAACAATTTTGTAATGGTTCTTTACATACAAGCTGGCCATAGCAAGTCAGTCAGCATGCATGGATTTTACATTGAGTGTCCATTGTTTGGTATTCATGCGTTACAATAAACGTAGTTGAGTTAGTTATTAGGGTTTAAGGGCACACAACACTAAGGTTATTAGTGCCCTTTGTTGATTTCAGATATTTAAAAACATTGGTTATATTCTCAGATTCATCAGATTAAAATTTCTTGTAAATTAGGTTTTAGTTTAAAATCATTCCTCTCGACCATGTGCAGTTGGGGACATTCTACTAAAATGTGCTTAACAGTTAAAATCTCCCCACACTGCTCACATGGGGGTGGTATGCTTGAGTGAGATGTGTGTGTCCAATGCGTGGACGGGTCAGAACAACCTCTTCGCGTCGAGAAGAGCGCCTTGAAGAGAACCAGGGTGTTACATCGTCTTTTATTTCACGACGCTTATTATTTTGGATGATTTTTGATGATGAACGTACGTAGTTGAATGTCAAAAGCACTTTTTATGTTGAATATAGAATTATGATATCAGTTACGCCCTTTGCCACCATTTATCAAGACGTCAGCAACGAAGCTCGGGGAAGATGTTTACTTTTATCTCGTATGAATACTTAATAATTTGCATATATATGAATGTCAATAAGTTTGTTAAGACTGAAAATAACATATCTTTGTCAGTTACGCCCTTATGCCACCATGTGTTCAAGACACACTGGTCGAAGAAAAGGGAACAATTTCACGTTTCCGTTGTATGAATACATAATAATTTGCAGTTGCACATACGTATGTCAAAATGTATTGAAATTATTGAAAATATCATATTTTTGGCACTTACGCCCTTTTGCCACGCATGGGTCGAAGCTTATGACTGATTTTAACTTTACTGACGTAGAAATATTTAACAATTTGTACATATTAGTGTAAAAAAATGGTTGAAATTGAAAATAACAAATTTTTGGCACTTACGCCCTTTTGCCACTATATCTCAAGACGCACGCGGCGGAGCTTAGGGGACTTTTCAACTATTGTTTAGAATGATCAACTGAACATGTGTGCAAATTTTCAGCTTGTTCGGAATTTTGTCTGGGTAAAAGTCTTCCACTCCTGGGCTATATTGTGAATCAATTAACAATTACCAACTAATAACAGATTTTGATTGGAGGCTTATTCCTCCAAAACGGATATAATGCTAGACCCTTCAACATAATTACATATAATCTCATACCCACAAGTGTATTTTAAAACTAATATATTAGGCCTATATACAGAGTTAATTTTTGGAACCCTAATGTCAATCAATTACAAATCAACCAATCAATAACAGATGTTTACGTGGGCTTATTTCTCCCAAACGGATGTAATGCAAGACGGAACAACATAATTACATATGATCTCATACCCACAAGTGCATTTTAAAACTAATATATTATATACAGGGTTAATGTTGGGAACCCCAATGTTAATCAATTAAAAATCAACCAATCAATAACAGATGTTGATTGTGGGCGAGCTAGTCCCAATATGGAATTGTTGCCGAAACTCGCTCACCTTCAAAGTACCATATAATTAATTAATTACCGGATCTTGTCTCATCTTGCTGTATACACGTCCGAACTTTCCCTAGGACTATAAAAAATATCTGGACATACGAGCTTGTGTTGAGTGACTGAAATTAATGTGCCGCGATGAATGTTCAGAGATTGATAACGACTTTTTCTTTCGAGACTAGAAATTATTGCGCATGAAATTCACTTTTTTACTGTAGAAAGTAGTGTAACGATGAGGCGAGATTCAATGCCATGTGGAGACTATGATGATAATGATGAATATTTCTCGGAGTTCATTAGTCGGGAAACATTCTTATATAGGCATAATTGATTATATAGAAATCAATCCGGATTTTTTTATCTAAGCCGGGTATCGAGCCCGGTTCTCCCGATTGCCGGTCGGAAGCTTTACCCCGAAGCTACCGAGGTAGCTAGACGGTTTACACAATGCATTATAGATCTGAATTATGAAACAGTACTGAAACAATTCTGATTTTTTCATTTCTGGATTATTTTACAATATAAAGTTGAATATTATAAAGTCATAAAATAAAAAGTACGGACATATATGGAAAAATACACAACCAGCTGTTTAAAGTTGTACCACAAAATTTGACTGAATATTATCTAATACTAATTAATTTGTATGTAGGCTTACTTCAAAAATTTGTTTGGAAAAATATAAAAACTTTGGAAGGTAAAATCTGAGTGAAAAAATTATAAAAAAAACATATACCTGGTTTATTGTTTATTTTAAGTAAAGTTATTTTGGTTTTTAGCTCAGTTTGAACTATGTATGTACAATTTTTGGAATGTGACATTCAAGGTAAAAAACAAATAGGCCTAACCAAATAAATCTGTGTTTACTGTGCAGTGTTCTGGTTATGGTAGACCAATATTTTCTTATGAGATTGTGAAAAACTCTTAAAATATTAAAAAAGCGCTTTCAAAATATGGAAACTAACTAAAATTTACATTCGTTTTTCCTAAACAAAGATATTTCGCGTGCTGATTCAAAGAGATGCCAGAGAATGTTCATTGCACTCTTGTACATTTCCGCGTGTCACAGAAAGTGTTCAAGCACCTTGAGAACTGTGGGAGTTTTTGTGTTTTGCGTTCGCAAATTTATAACGTAATTGAGCAATGTAAACTTTCATGCGACAAGATGTAATCAGACAAAGTTAAAAATATTAAAATCGTATCATTTTGTCGGTACAAAAGTTATGTTACATTGCGTTAGAACTAATACATGCCTGTTTAAACACACCGATTGTTAATTAAGAATTAGTTTTTGTAAATTGCTTTTGAAGAACAAGAGCAGAACAAATGACAATTTTAAATCCGCGCATTGAACATTATTAAAAACTATTCCTTGCCTCCAAACTCAAGTTCTAAAAATAACTGATTTTCAACTTAACCAATGTCTTCAGTCATTCATCGCATACAGACACCAATTATATTCATCACACTCCTCAAGACACACATACAACACACATATACATTCACATACACCGCTAGACTCAAAAAAATATTTCATTCGGGCTAATTAGTAATGAATTTAGCAATTAACAGAAAAATTATTGGGGCCACCATGACCTCCCAAAAAATTGTCAAACAGAATATTTTTAGAGCTAGGTCCCATCGGCAAAAATCTCCCATAAGAAATAACATGGGGGCGATCTTTATGCCCCGTGACCTTGGAGGATTTTGATAAAAAAAATATTGGCCACTATTGACGTACTCTACAGCCTTTTCTGTAAATTCTCTATATTTTGTATTGTAATTTGGGCAAGTATTCGGTCAAAATATGCTGATTACCAAGATGGGGTGTGATTTTGGAATGCATATTTTTGCGTGTTTGAGGGTATATTTGGGCACAGTTTCAAGACACGATGTTATAAAGGGGCATTTTAGATTGGTACTATGCTCTAGTATCTACGTGGACCAAAAAAGAAGCAGGTTAAAGCCGATTTTAGAAATTTCCCAAAACACCAATTTTCGCAAATTTCTGAATCAAAAAAAATTTAAAAATTCGTGTTAAATCACAGTTTACAAGATATGATTTTTTTAAACGGTCATTTAAGTGTAGTATTGTGCTATAGATCACGTGGTAACAAATAATTTTTGGGGTTTTTAGCCCCTTTAAATAAACTGTTCTGTCTAAAACACCAACAACCAGCCTCATAGACACATATAATTGGATGAGCGAAGCGAAGACTTCAATTTGACGACCTGACCCCCCCCCCCCCCCCCCCCCCCCCAACCCAAATAAATAAATAAATAAATAAATAAATAAAAAATAGCTCGGAGTTTTTTGTTTGTTTGTTTTTCTGTCTGTTTGTTCGCGCTGGCAAACGGCATATATGCGATCTTGATGAAAATTTGAGGAGACCTTCGAAATCTCTGAACGTAGACCTGCCATGTTTTTGGTATAACCGAAGAAATATTTCTCATGAATAAACGTACTTTTACGATTTTTTTCGATTTTTAATGCGATATTTTCGTAATTTCCTATTACCATAGCAATTAATACTACTTTATTAACAAATATCCTAATTTAACAAAAAATATTTTGGGACTTAAAAAGTAAAGAGGTCCCACGCATACTAAAAACTTACAAAAAAACTCAACCATCAACGCGACTATAAAAAGCGTTCGCGAAACGGTCTAGAGTAGGCCTATAAAACCAATGTTAAACAACAAAAACGATATTGTTTATATACGTGAACGTCGAAAATATAAATACAAAACAGTTCAAATTGTATTTATTTGGTTTCATTAAAAGATCACGCTGTGTGTTTGAATGCAAACTAGTTGATAACATATTAGGACCTATAAAAACATGTGCATAATTATTAATAACCCCATACACAGGCGAACCCAACCACCACCACCAAGAGTATCTAAACTGAAGACATATTATAACTAAGTATATAGGTATAGATGCGGCCCGGAGCTAATCATAAGGAAAGAAATTCGAAAGTGTGTGGGTCCCACCCCTGTCTAAAAACAGCAATTCACTTGCACGACTTATCTAGTTAGAGGAGGACATTTTGCCTACGCATCATCTCCAGATACACAATTTCTCCCAACAGTTTGGTGTGAATCAAACACGTTTGCTAAAGAAATTGTACAATAATTAATAATTCACACGCCTACAACTTTTGGTATCGTTTTTTAACATGCCAACTTACTTTTTAATGTCCATACCTCATAGTTTATAATTTAGTTGTATCTAAAACTGACATAAAAAAGAAATTTCACTTCAAAAGGATCACGTCAAAAACATGATCCGACAAGAACAAGCTATGTAGTTTCCACGCACGCCCCCTGCGCCCAAATCTTAATTTTCTCAACTTCAGTCTGACCTAAAACCTTGTCGATACCAACCAGCACTTATCAAACTATGTGGTTAATTGTGTCCAGCTGTCTATATACGGCATAACTAACTATAGGATGAACGTTGCCCTTGTACTTTTCAATTTGCATGCATAAAGATCATTATATTGTGTACATGACATCCTTCCCGGGTCCTCAAATACGAGTGAAATTGTGAAAAACCTGTTACCGAACTAAGATACTAATGAAATGTTCTTATAGGGTGATGAGTTTGTCCAAACCGCACTTATTGACCCAGCATTGTGTGAAATCTCAATCAAAATAGCATGGGAACGCTACGATTCAAGCCAAAAATGAAAGTTCTTGCTTTTCGAACCATGCCTATACATTTTTCCATCGATCAGGACAATTTTTTGTTTTGCATATATACTCAAAAAGCTGATACCTGCTCGTGCATGGCTTGTTTTGTACATTTTGGCCCCGTTTGGCAACACAAAATTTAACATTTTAATGGACTTTTGAGTACTCGCACGAAAAAATCTATTGCTAGGATGAAACAAGGATATGACGAGAAACAAGTATTTAGTTCGGAGGGTGAAACGTGAAAACAGATCAAGAAAATGTTGATTTCACTTCCTTCCTCGACATAATTCGAAAAGCCGCACCAGGCAACCTAATTTTTACCCCAAAATTTACTTTGATAGGTTGTTTTAAAAGAATGTGCATAAATTAAGGATTTTTAATTGGCTAACTGACGTAAAACAAAATCTTCAGTAATTTGTCCAGCTTACGGAAATGTGGAAATGTTGTCTGATATACAAGCGAATATTTTTTCTAACCAGGCTTCAAAAGTTGCAATATTTGGGGTGAAGGTCAGAGGTCAATACGTGATCCAGAATGTATGTGAAACCCGATGGATTTGTCGTTCAAGAAATTTTTAAATTGTAAAAAAGTTGGCCCGAGTGCATTCAATATCTTAATGAGACTCGGGGTCAAACGAACTTAGCTACCCAAACCAGTTATGAGAAGTAACGAACTGTACTGAACCCGCGATTTAGAGGTACCCTATGTATGATACCCATCTGAATTAACTGTGCAGCGTGAAAATTAAATTAACCTTATCTTGGGTCGGGTTCTGGTTGGGAGCCCGTCACGTTGGTTAGGCCGGGTTCGAGCTTGGCTGGATTACAAAATATGTTGTGTGAGAGAGAGAGAAGAGAAGAGAGAGAGAGAGAGAGAGAGAGAGAGAGAGAGAGAGAGAGAGAGATCAATATTTAAGATTGACCAATTGTATTTTTGTACTTGTATATTGTATTTCATTGTGATTAATGTGTATTTTTAATTGTTTTCATTTAGTTACTTAACACTTGTGGTTGGTTGAACCTGTTGACTGGGATAAATCAAATATATAAATGTCGAAAAATGACATTTCCAATATAGAACTAGGTTCTAAAAGTCTTACTGACAGATTTGTGTTTATAATTACGTATAGCCTATCAAACCTTAAACATAAAATCCTTGAATTATTAAATAAATATTCAAAACTAAATAAAATTATAAAATAACAGGAAAACACATATTTAAAGCATAAAAGTTAAATACTCTGTTTGTGGACAGTGTACAGACCCATATGCTATTTCTGAACAAACCAGTTTATATTTATAACTAATGTATTGCTTTAAATTTAATAATGTGTTACATTGTCCTAAATGTGTGCCACAAGGTAAAAATAACAGCTTCTTAAAATTAAAATATGCACATATCACAAAACTAAATTTTACAGAATAAAGAACTTGGACAAATTCTTAGAAATGTCGTGTTTTACTGAATTTATGAAAAAGTACTGTTTCGGAATGTCTAAATTCATGTGTAATGCATATCCAATTACGCACGCACCACAAGACGAGTGCACACCTAGGTTCTTTGTTTGTTTGTTACATCTCAGTGCAGGTCGAGTAGGATACGGTAACGCATACCGTTACATACGTACTTGGGCTGTTATTAGATGTTTCTTAGTTATGGGTACAGAGATATGTCTTGCCTACGGGTTGAATAATTTCAAAGTGACTACAAATCTCCGGTTTGTCTGTTACACCCATAATATGCACTTACATTGTGAGACGTGAGTAAGGATTGTTGTAGCTTGTCTTGCGATTTCCTAAAGGAACTTTTTGGAATTTGTTTTAACATGGACGCACTGTTCAAATTTACAATGTTCCCATGATATCAATTATGAGCCCAAATGAACATTTACACCCTTAAAGAGCAGCTAAGACTTCGTGAAAAATATTTCCAGTTAAATGACAAACTGGTATAGGCCTAACACTATTTCAATACATACTTAACATTTGGACATTAAGTTTTACAAACACCATGTTTTACTTCATCAACATTTTAAATAATTAAATCAAAATTGTGTGTGCTAATACACCGGAGTTTTGGAATTCCTGCCATATTGTTCACTTCTTGTAAATACAGATTTTTTTTCTTTTTTCACTAAGTGTAAGTTGTAGGGTTTTATTAGTTAAAAGTTAGCAACACAACTAACATTTTGGAATTTCTTTACTTTTAATGGACGTATTCCAATTAAATATCAAAAATCACTTAAAATTTTCATAACTTTGAGTTCACCAATAATTTAGCACTTATTATTTAATTTGCAGTTTTTACGTATATCTTTAATCATAATTTACGGCAAACATGAAATAACCCTAATTTCTGCGCGTTGCCCGAGCTGTTATAGATAATAACAGAGCACTAACCAGCACTGTACCCTGAACATGTAATCCAAGGGTAATGAGGCACGAGTATTGGCTGTTTAACCGCATAGAAAAAAACCTACAAAAAATACCAACTCAATTATTACCCTAGAAACCGGAAGAGGTTACTGAGCGAACCAATTAGAGTGAGGTTAAGATATGACTTCGTCACAACAGGTCATCGCAAGGAACCGATAACCGTATCGTTCATTTCTAGGTGTAACCGCTGAAGCAGTTATACGAAACAACAGGGCAGGGCGTTCCTCGTTCCATGTGTGTTGTTTAGACAACGAACCTCTCAGTGGTGTCCATTGATTTTGCACGAGATATGAAGAGGTTCTAAACAGGAACCTGAGGGGTGATCAATCCTAAACTGATTTATACCGACAGTGTTGGCTCGAGCGCTAAGCGCTCGACTCTTGATTCGGGAGGTCCCGGGTTCGAATCCCGTAGAGACCGGAAATCCTGACTAAAGGTTTTTTCCGAGGTTTTTCCTCAGTCGTTAATGCGAATGCAAGTGATTGAGTCCTCTTGAAAAGCCCTCGGACATCCTTCACAAATTGTCCTATCCGCAATATACCTATAGTTAGTCACCAGGGCCCCGATTCATGTACATTTTATCCCAGTATAAGCAGATTTAGGTGGTATAAGTGCGGTATAACTCCGAATCCAATTCATGAAGACTTATCCCGCCTCGCACGGGGATAAGAAAATATGTAAAAACAACATTTTAAAATTTTGCGTCTATGTGTAAAACGAGAAAAGTTGTCATTACTCTCATAAAAGATATCAGAAACCATCCCGGGCCTAGGCCCAGATTAGAAAATTATTCATAATACAACAGTGTAGGCCTAAAGTTCCATTAGGCTATTGGAATATATAAAATTAATACTAATGTTACACGTTTGACAAGCCCTAGGCCTCTTCTAGACAACCCTAGGCCTGCACGACCTTGTTCAGACCCACAACCCGCACAAATAACTAGTTTGATTACTAAAAGCCTAATGCAGATAAAAATAGTATGATAGTCCTAGGCTATTCAAAATTACGGCAATAATACGCCTCTTCTTTCTTTTAACGATCTCACGCATCTTCTGTCACTAAATAAAATGTAAACAAAAGAAGGTGCAAATTTTCAGTGTTCATTTGCTAATTGCTGATTACATGGCTGTGGAATGCAGTGGAAAATAACATTGTTGTGTCTGTGTTGCATGAAATTTTTGATTGGATGAGAGTTGCTCAGACTTAACCAGGCTTATCCTGCATTCCTGCATTATACCGTCCTTATACCACCTATACCCGGGATAATGTACATGAATCGGGGCCTCGATTCATGTACATTTTATCCGGTATAAGCAGAGTTAGGTGGCATAAGTGCGTATAACTCCGAATCCAATCATGAAGACTTATCCCGCCTCGCACGGGGATAAGAAAAGATGTAACAGATGGCGGACATTTTAAATTTGCGTCTATGTGTAAAACGAGAAAAGTTTTCATTACTCTTAAAACAAATCAGAAACCGTCTCGGCCTAGGCCAGATGTAGAAAATTATTCATAATACAACAGTGTAGGCCTAAAGTTCGATTAGCTATAGGACTAGATAAAATTAATACGAAATAACACGTTTGACAGCCCTTGGCCTCTCCTAGGCAACCCTAGGCCTGCACGACTTGTTTTGACACACATCCCGCACAAATAACTATTTGATTACTAAAAGCCTTATGCAGATGAACAATAGTATGATAGTCCTAGGCTATTCCAAAATTTACGGCAATAATACGCCTTTTCTTTTCTTTTAATGATCTCACGCAATCTTCTGTCAATAAATTAAAAATGTAAAACAAAAGATGGAGAAAATTTTTAGTGTTCTTTTGCAAATCTGCTGATTTACATGGCTGTGGAATGCAGTGGAAAAACATTTGTTTTTACTTGTTGTTGGATTGAAAATTTCTGATTGGATGAGAGTTTGCTCAGACTTAACCAGGCCTTATCCTGCCATGTCCTGCATTATACCGTCCCTTATACCACTTATACCCGGGATAAATGTACATGAATCGGGGCCCAGAGGGTCACATCGTTAAATTAAATCTGATGTGTATCACCTACAGCGGGCATCCCACAAAAATTATTATTTAAACTGATTTATAATATTTCTTACAAGCATGGGTATACGAGAGTACCTGCCAGAAGGAGCTCGTCGAGGAAGAATAAAAATAAATAAATAACGCTTCTTTACACAGTTCATATATCGATGTTGGTGGAGGTGCCGGGTATGAAGTAGGCTATACAAATTAATATTTTCTGTTCGTACATTTAAATCTCGTTATTGGTTGTCAAGTTTGGGGACGCTAGCCCCGCCCCCTGACCCCCAGGGTCACCAAACTCTTTCCGTACCATCCTTGTTGAAGGACAATGTCAACTAAAACACACATGCCAATCGAATGTCGTGTTGATATTAACGTGAGAAAAGCACAGAGCGACGGACGGACGACGGACGGACGGACGGACGGACGGACGGACGGACGGGCGGACGGACGGACGGACGGGCGGACAGACAGACAGACAGACAGCAGACAGACAGACAGACAGACAGACAGACAGACAGACAGACAGACACAGACAGAAAAGCAGACAAACAGACAGACGTAAGACAGACAGACAGACAGACAGACAGACAGACAGACAGACAGACAGACAGACAGACAGACAGACAGACACAGATTTATAAGAGAGAATCGCTCCCTAAACGTAATTTACTGCCTTGTGTAAAGAAACATTAAATTTGTACAAATATCGGCAGAGTCAACTATGCATCTCAGCAACCAGACTATAGACACGATTCTCCAGCCAGGAGATGATTTGGGGACATTTCTTTTCACAACGACGCTAATCGAGACATTGCTTGGGTTGCGTGAGTATGCCCTTCATAAACAGCATATATAAGACCGACGTCAAAGTCAGGGTTTAAGGGCCAACCATGCTTCAACAGACAAATGCTTATCAAGTACGATCATGTACGATTAAAATTGCAAAGTATTAAGTTATACCACCACAATTCTTTGTTACTGCAAATTGGGTCTACGGTTTACAATAACCCACCAAAAGTTATGTTGATGTAGATTTTGTAATTTCTGGATTGATTTCCATATTTCCATATTATGTTTTTCGGAATGTTGTCAAGCCCCACCATCATATTATTACCAAACGTTTAAAGCGGTATGCAAGTCAATAAAAATGCATGAAGGAGCATGTTGAGTGTTGACTGTTATTTTTATGGCATCCAGTAATGTGGGTTCATTATTCCAAGTAGTATACAAGATTCCGAGTTTTAACTTGTAACGTGCATTCCAATTACAGTTACAACGGTTTTAAACGGAATATAACTCATTTGATTGTTGGTATTTTCATATTCCTGCTGTCATGGAGAGCAAGTTATATACAACTTAATAAATAAAAGAATTAATAAATGAAAGTTTATGTGTTAATTATGGATAAACGTGTAGGCGTTCTATCTTACAAATAAATCTATAAATCTATAAATAAAAACTTTATAAATAAATAACACAGATGTTTTGGCAGTATCTGTAAATTAA
>JAMZAV010012863.1:0-21394 GCA_024449915.1 Sweltsa coloradensis | reverse complement strand
TCAGCTAGAGTCTCATAAGAGTCTAGAAAACCAGTTGTAAATTAATGTCACAAAAACACAACTATACCTACGTTGAATGGTGCGCTTGGGTGAATTGAAGTTTAAAATTTTAATTATTTTGAAGTGGCGGCAACCACACCGAACGAGCCCATAGATGAGTAGGCCCTACAACCACGGCAAACTATTTTTGTTAAATTAAATTCATTGGGATAAGATTTGGGAGGAAAGTTCGCGTCTTCATCGCTCCGGTATTTTATTTTATTTTGTCTCGTAAAACTCGTGTTACATAAATTTGAACCGTACCAGAATGTAAGTGAAGTTTTTGTGCACTGTCGCTTCTATGGATTACCCGTCGAACATCTAATGGTAAGCACAAAATGTAACATTTCATCATTTACCATGTGCCTCAGTTTCGCGTCGGGTTGTTCGCCGCATGGTTCCTCCCCCGTTCGAGGCCATGAAAGTACATGGACCGGTCCAAGAACAAGAAGGGTCGTAGCCATCACAACACGTGCCTTGCGATGTCCGAACACATTGGGCGCGGTTGCCATGCTTCTCATTGGACTGTCGGGTGACGTAAGCTTAAACCCAGGGCCAAAGTGTGATGTGAGAGCAGATAACCATCTACGCGCGGGTGCTGATGACGGTGTAACACTGTTCTGTATGAATGCTAGGAGTATCGCGGGTGCCGAAAAATTAGCGGAATTCAACATGCACTTTGCTGAGAACAGTGAGGCAGATATCGTGTGCGTGACTGAGACCTGGCTTCACGAAAACATCCTAGAAAATGAAATACTCGACTGTAGCCAATACACTGTACATCGGCAAGACAGGCAACTTCATGGCGGACACTTAGCAAAGATCCAGCAAGGGGGTGGGCGTGCCTGGGGAGGGGTCCTCACAGCTGTCAGCAGCAAGCTAAGGTGCCGTCGCATAGAAGAGGCTATTAATGTTAACAACGAGATTGTATGGGTTGAAGTCTCTAAACTGCAACCTATATGTTGGATGTGCCTATCTTCCGCCTAAACCACCGGCCACTGCTGTAGAGGAACGTCACCTGTCTGTGTCTCGTATTCAGCGTCTCGCTCGCCCTCAAGACAACATTGTGCTCTGTGGTGATTTTAATTTCCCTGACATCAACTGGCAACCCTGCGCAGACTGTCCTGAAGTATTGTCGCCAACGATAAGTGGTGTTACCACAAAGAAGTGGCAACCGACTTCGTTGATATTCTAGGCGAACTTGACCTACAGCAGCAGGTACACTTTCCTACTAGACAAACAAACTACCTGGACCTTCTATTTACAAACAACGCGGATTTCTCTGTGACGGTCAGTCAAGCGGAAGCAGCTGTTCAGTCAGACCACTTGGCATTTCAATGCACCATTACACCACCGAATAAGCGTTATTACACTCACAAGGCCAAACAGCAAACAAAATTAAATTGGAACAAAGCCGATCTAGCTAAACTAAACAACCTGTTGTGGAACTCTCACTGGGAATGTATGAACGAGACTGATGATTTGAATGAAATGTGTGATACGTTTTATGCTTTGTTGGATAACGCGATAATAGACTCTGTTCCTACTGTCAAAATAAACGCAACGAAATATCCGGCCTGGTTTGACCGTGACGTCATTGATGAACTGAAAAATAAAAATCGTGCTTTCAGGCTATGGAAACGGACCAAACAGCTATGCCATAGAGTTGAATTCCAACAAAAAAGAACAACATTTAAAAAGCTCCTTGAACTGAAACGTAAACAATATTTAACCAAAGTCGATACTGAAGTGTCAAAAAATCCGAACTTACTTTGGGGGTACATCAGGCGTAAAACAAAAACTAAACGGATACCGATTGATGTAGAACACAATGGGACCAAAGCATCTGGTATCGGCGCGTGTTGCCACCTGTTCTCAAATTACTTTCGGTCTACGTTTCAGCCAAAATCCGATGAAACTTCGCCACTACCTGATGTCCCGGTTTTCTGCGACGAATCTCTTTCGCTTTTCACAATCGCAAAGGAAGACGTTGAACGAACTCTTAATGACCTTGTAAATAACAAATCTCCCGGCCCCGACTCTATCCCCATAAAAGTGTTAAAGCATTGTCGCAAGGCGTTGGCTCTCCCCCTAACAACACTATTCAACCATTCCCTGAAAACAGGTACATTTCCTAGTCGCTGGAAGAATGCTAACGTCAGTCCGGTACTAAAGAAAGGCAGTCGTTACAAGGTAACTAATTACCGACCCATCTCACTCTTATCTGTTCTCTCCAAAGTATTTGAAAAACTTTTATACAAAACCATATACCACCACGTAAAAAATCAAATTGCTCCCGAACAACATGGATTCGTACAACGACGTTCAACAGTGACTAACCTAGCTGAATTCACAACCGATCTAACCAGTAACATCAATAATAAACAGCAAGTTGACACAATATACACGGATTTCTCCAAGGCCTTTGATAGCGTCGATCACAGGCTTCTCCTCCATAAATTAGGGGCTATGGCATCTGCGGCCAACTCTTCAAACTTCTGTCGAGCTACCTCAGTGAACGTACCCAAACAGTTGTGATGGATGGAATCAAGTCGGACACCGAAAACGTCTCATCTGGAGTACCACAGGGGTCTATCTTAGGCCCTTTGCTGTTCACATTGTATGTAAACGATATTCCCAAATGTTTTAAATCATCCAAGTGTCTAATGTATGCAGATGACTTGAAAATCTATCTCCCCGTCAATAAACCGCAAGACTACTCACTTCTTCAAAGTGATGTTGATAATTTAGTTAAATGGTGTTCTTTGTGGAAACTTGATCTTAACGTCTCGAAGTGTAAAGTGATAACCTACACAAATAAAACGAAAAACACTGTATTCTTTCAATACGCGATTGATGGTACAATGCTGGACAGGGTGCAGTCGATGAGTGACTTGGGTGTTACGATGACCAGTGACCTGTCATACAACAAGCACATCGACTCTATTAGGCCTCGGGCTTTTAAACTTCTTGGCCTCATTAGACGCAATTGTTTACACCAATTCCATAAATCAACGAATAGACTGTTGTATGTCGCTCTAGTGAGGCCCCAAATTGAATACGCCAGCGTGGTGTGGAACCCGCATCATAAAACTAAAATAGAAACCCTTGAAAAAGTACAGAAAAGATTTATGAAACTAATGTGCATAAAATCGAACATTGAGTACCATAGGAATGAATATCTCAGTCTTTGCGATAGCAGTAGGATGCGTACGCTCTTTAGCAGGCGCAAGATAGCAGATATGGTTTTCTTGTATAAAATCTTAAATAATTATGTTGACTCTCCACTTCTAGAAAAGCTTAATCTCCATGTTGCACCACGTGTTACTAGGAATCAGAGCACATTCTATCCCACAAAAAGTAGAATAGACGTTTGTAAATATTCATGTATGAACAGGCTGCAAGAAACTTATAACAGTCTATCAATCTTAAACATAGACCTAGATCTTAATTTTAATACTCTTGCAACATTTAAATCTGTTTTACAAGACACTATTGTTGACAACTAAACACACACACTCACGCACGCACCACACACACACACACACACACACACACACACACACACACACACACACACACACACACACACACACACTCACACACATTCACATAACCAACACAACCATGAAATAGTAGTATATGCCTTTGAATATCAATACAAGTGATGTATGTTTTCATGTTTTTGTTAGTTCTTAAATTGTTAATTGATAAGTTCATATATTATATTTGCACTAGTGGAATTATTTTCTGTTGCAAATAAAGACTTAATAATAAAAAAAATTAAAAAGGGTATATTTTTTTTACGTCGTTCCCAGCAAAAGTAGGAAAAAACAGTTTTTTTCAAAAAAATTTTTTTTCACCACATGATCTATATTTAACAATTCCCTTTAAAATGACTTTTTAAAAAATTTTATATATTTTTAACCTATTTAACACAAATCTTTCCTTTTTTTTTGACCCCAAAATTTACAAAAATTGGTTTTTGGGGAAATTTTTTTAAAATGGGGTTTTAAACCGGGCTTCTTTTTTGGCCCAACATAGAAATAGAGCATGTACAAATCTAAAATCCCCTTTTTTTAAACATCTGCCCTTGATAACTGGGGCCCAAATATACCCTCAAACATGCAAAAATATCCATTGAAAAACCCAAAACCCCCCCTTTCTTGGTAATCAGCATATTTGACCGAACAAACTTCCCCCAAATTACGAAACAAATAGAAGAATTTACAAAAAAGGCTGTAGAGACTTTAAATAAGGCCAATTTATTTTTTTGGGTTTCAATTCCCCCAAGGTGGGGGGCATAAAGCCCCTCCCCATGTTTTTTTTTTAGGGAGATTTTTTCCCGAGGGGACCTAGCTCGAAAAATGTCCATTTTGAAAAATTTTTGGGGGGCAGGGTACCCCCAAATAATTTTTCTTGCAAAATTTTCTTCTATTTACCGAATGAAATATATTTTTTTGATTTTAAGCGGTTAATATAGAACAATTGGAAACCAATTTCACTTTCTTATAAATGTCGGTTTTTTTTAAGCTTTTTAAATCCTCGTCACTTTTGGGGCTTTCATTGCCCTAAAAAATTTGGGCGTATTTGTATTTCGTCATCTAAAGGGGGGAGCTAACCCGAAACAGATAGCAATCTAAACTGGCGAATCAAGTAAGTCGTGAAAATTCCATAAAACTTGAAATTTTGGGGGTTGACATTTAAAAAAAATAGTTTAGTACAAAAATTTAAAACAAAAATGCCATTGTACGAGAATAATTGGTATCCCTTTTGAGTCGCCACAAAAAAAACTTCTTTGATAGATGAAAAAATGTATGCGTTTTTTTAAAAGCACGAACGCACATTTTGGGCCCTCGAATCATACCCTTACCTTCCAAATTTTGATTTAGATTTCAAATTTCACCCAGTGTAAAAAATTTGATTTTAAAACCATTTTTAATTTCCGGGTGTTTTTAAAAAGGAAATTTTTAATTTTAAAAATTTTTCCCCCAAATTAAAAATCAAACTATTTTTTATTTAAAAATCCAGAAACCTCGGGATTTAAATTTTTAAAGTATTTTTTCACAAAAACCCCAAAATTTTAGTCTCAACTACTAAAAAATTAAAATTTTAAACCTTAGCCCCCTACCCTACTTTTTTTTAAAATTGCTTTAAATTTATGCTTGATGTATTAACAAAAGGCCGCTTGGGAATGCTTTTTTTTGGGGGCACTGGCGTTGCTAAAAAAATGATTAGTAATTAAAAACTTTATGTCTAGTAGAGAAAGGTGCTACCCAGGGGTCCGGGGTAGCGTATATATCTTTTTCACAGGGGGTGTCCCCCTTTTTTTAAAAGAGTACTCAACCCTTCACCCAGGTTTTCTGGTGGGGAACTAAAACCCCAAGACCCCCCGAATCACTCACGCTGCCCTTCTTGGCCCTCTCTGCGGTCAAATCGGGCCATCGTATTTCCCTTCCTATGTCCCTTTTTTTTAGTTTGCCCCGCCCCTCGAATTAGGGCAAATTTTTCCCCAAAAAATGGAGTAGTCAAAAACGCAAAAATAAAAAAAGAATGATTGCGCCGCAGGGTGAAAAATTTCTAGAAATGGTGTTTTTTCTATTTTTTTTTTTTTTTAACACCCATTATCATAGATTATTGAAATTCAAGTGTTTATTTTTATGCAATCGAGTTCGGGGGAATTTCCCTTAGTACACCCACTTTCAAACCCTACATGTTATTGCATGCATAGGATGGGGCCCTAACTCCCCACAGTTTTTTTTTTTTCATAGGCCCTTCCGAAAAATAAACTGGTAAAATTGTCACTAAGGCCCTATAATAAACTGTTACGGACTGTTTATTTGCTTAAGATCATAAATTTTTTTATTAATAATTTCAACCCATTTTAATTTATTGTTTTAAAAATAAAATTTGAAATAAGTTTTCCAGTTTTGTATTATCGTAATGTACAAATATAATGTTTTTCATGGAATGAATAAAAAGGCTTAGCCCCATTTTTTGGGAAGAGTCACCATCATTTTTTGGGGCTTATCTCGAAATTTTTAAGTTTTAAAAAAAATATTTGGGTTAAAATACTTAAGAAAAAATAATAATAATGAACCCACCTTTTAAAATAAAAAAATACTTCAAACTATAGAAATTACAAATTAGGTTATTTTTTCAAAAACTGCATATTTGGAAAAGTAGTTGGTAAAAAAATCAGCTTTTACTGTAATAAAATTTCTTTCATCTAACAAAATTATCTGTTAATTATTTTCATTTTTTTAAACCTTTTTACCTAAAAAATTTTTTTCATTTTTATCTTATTGAAAATTTTTTTTGGAGAATTTTCCCAATTTTTTCCCGGGTAAGAAAAAAATTACCTGCCCCAAGCAGGGTCACGATGCATAGCTAAAGCAAAAAAAAAATTCCCCAATTTTCATCAGGGATAAGATGAAAAACACTTGAAAGAGTTTATTTTTTCCCCTGTTCATGAGTCAACAAATATTGTTTTTTTCATTTTAAAAATTTAAAATATTTCTCCTCAAAAATTTTTTTTTTGGTAGGACTACATTTATTCCCAAATTTTATTTTTCTTTTCCCCGTATGTGCATAGCTTTGGGACCGTTGTAATGAGTATTTAAATTTATGTTGAGTACAATGTTTTACCCCCAAAAAACCGGGGTTTTAGCAGAAAAATAACTTTAAAAATTTGTAGATTTTTTGTTGGGAATTATAAACAAGCAAAACCCACGCCCCATGGTTTCACCTTTCCCAATATGAGTATGTAAGATTAGTTTATTTTAAATTTTTTTACATAGGGTATCAACGCATTTGTCCGGAACGTACTTTTAAATCGCGGCACATTTTTTTTAACCCCGCCACCCCTTTTATGTAGCCCGGGGCCCTTTGTGTTTGGGCCTGACACGCTCTGCCACGGCAAAACACGAACCAATGAGCGGGGTTGGGGTTCCTCAAAGAGCCAAAACCCTAATATGATTGTTACCAAATATTTTTCAAATCGTTATTAAAAGGGAAAGTTTTAAAAAAATTTACTTCAAAGTCATGTATTTTGTTTTTAACCCTAAAACCCCAAAAAATGGCTCGCTCCCCCTTTTAAAGAACGATTTTGGGCGTTTCCCTATGTATTTTCCCATAAAGTTTTTACGTAGCCCGTAAAAAAAACCAAAAGGTAGAAAAGTTTTTAACATTTATCACATTCACACATGGAATTTGAAAAAAATAGTTTTATATTTTTAGAAATATTTTTTAAAGAAATTTTCCGAAACGTTGTTATCGTTATAAAATAAAGCTTTTTTTCCACTATAGGGGTTTTAAAAATTTTAAATCAAAAGTATTTTGCCTAAAACAGATGGGGCAAAACCCGTAAAAATTATCCATCCCAATTTTTTAACGTTTTTTTAATACATCTGGATATTTAGTGAACAGAATATTTGGGCAATTTGGGGTTCCTAATTCACAAGTTTTTAAGTACCCAAAAAAAAGGAGGGAAACAGATTGCCAAAAGAAGATTTTTAAAAAAATAAAATAATACGTTTTTTTACCAGCTTTCACATCTTTTTTTTTGGTCTCTTTCCCGGGGAAAAAGAGAAACATAAAACAAATTTTTTTCCCCTTGTTTTGTTTCATCCAGGGATTTTAATGTCGAGTACAGAAAATTTTCCAAACTTTTGCCTTTCCCCCTCACATAACCACGTACTGACATTTTGGGCGTCAATCAAATGAAAAATATGTTTGGGTTATGGATTGTTCTTTGGGTTGCTTGAATTTTTTTTTTTGGGGAAAAAATTAGTAGATATTAAGTACTACTAATTTTTTAATTTAATACTACAAAATTTGGGGAAACGAATTAAAAATTTAGATAGTGAGTGAGTTTTTGGGTAATAAAACCAAAAATTCAAGGCCAAGAAATTTTTTTTTTTATTTTGATTTTAAAATTTTTTTCCTTTTTAAAAAGAAATGGTTGGCGTGGGCTGGGTAAACAGGCGAAATGATCTTACTTCTCTCCAATGCGAAACTTGAGAAAAAGAATGAAAACTTTGGCTCAACTTCTATATCTCAAAAGAAATTTCACACCCGAAAAACTTGAAGGGGGCTTGCTGCCTTTTTTTTAAAACAATTTTTTGAAATTTTGGGGGGGGGTTTATCACATTTTGTTGTTTTTTGGGTTTCATATAAAGGCGTAAAATATTTGAAAACCCAAAACATTAAAAGAAAGAAGGAAATTTCAAATTTTAATTTTCCACCCAAAAATTGCTCGGGGGGGGGGGGGGGGGTGACTGCTTGGGGGAACGGAGTTTGATTCACTTTCTAAGTACGTAACTAGATATCTAGAAAATCAATAATTGGGGTGAAGAAAATAACGAAATTTTGTCAGGGAATACAAAAAGAAAGCGGTATTTTACGGGTGTCTTTAAAAACAGATTGTCTAGAAAAAAATGCAAACACATTTTTTTTTTAGTTTACAATCTTATTGGGAAAAAAAACAATGCTTTTTTTTTAAAATTTGCTAGGGTTAAGCGTCTTTTTAAACAAAAAATTGCATGAATTTTTTTAAGTGAAAAAAAAATTACCAAGGGTTTAAAAACTTTTTAAATTCAGTTTTCCCACTTACCACCCATGGGTAAATTTTTTGTTTTGATTTGTTTTTCCAAAAATTTTTGATTTTACCCCGGCCCTCGTTCTCGTTTTTTTGGGTTTTTTTGAAAGGGGGGGGGGGGCAAAGGGCCCCTCGGCCCCCCCAAATTTACCCCCTTTTTTTTTGGGCGCGATTTTTATAAGGGTTAAAAACCTTAAGACATTTTTAATTCAATTTAAAAATTACCACGCCATATTTACGGGGTTTATTTTTTACCCAAAAATTTTGATTTTCCCCCTTTTTTCCTGTTACCCGCCCTTTGGTTTTTATAGCAACGAAAAACCGATCTAGGTCATCGATTTTGGGGTCCTGTTTATAGTTCTAAGATGTATCTTTTTTTTCTGTAGGCTCTTATTCCTCTCCGTCAAAATCGCCACCAAAGCCAGCTAAAATTTTTTTCGACTATTTTTGGGGCATTTTTTAAAAAAACCAGAAGGGGTTATCGTTTGGGGTTTATTTTTTTTTTTGGTGGGTCATGGACCCATTTTCAGGTCATGTCCAAATTTTTCAAGATTGTAAATTTTAAAGGGGGCCCGGTGTGCGATACTAAAAACCCCCCAACTCGGGTTAGGAGAAATCGGGTTGATTTTTAGTCGAAAGCATCGAGTGCGCTTGGCTCAGAACGCCCCGTCGCCCTAGATAAAAAATTTTATATTAATTCATTTTGTCATAAAATTTGTAATCCAAAAAAACTCACTAATGTATCGATATTTTCACTTTTTTTATTATATTGAGAATGTTATATTATTTTTTTTCAAATGTAACCAAAACAAGCTTTGGAAAAAATTTTGCGCATTGGGGAAAGTTACCGACGAAAAAATTTCCCGTATTTTAATTATTGATTTTTCAACGGCAACAAAAATCATTTCAGCCATTATAAAAAATTAAACACATGGCCCTCAGCACCGAACTCGGCTCTATAACACCGAATTCTACATGTTTACATTTTTTTTTACATTTTGGGTTATTTGTGCTTCAAAATTTTTCCCAAAAACCACTTTACTTTTAGTGAAAACGAATGATCAATTGAGTTATTACCGGGTTTAAAAACAGCCAACCACGAACAAAAAACCGTTTTTGTATTAATTTTTTACCCTTTTTTTTACGCTTTTTCCATCTTACCCCTTTGCCTGTAAAAAATAAAAGGAACTTATTTTTAAAATTAAAAATTAGCTTTTATTTTTTCCCCGTTATAAAGAAAATTTAGAATTTCGGGGAACCCTATTTTTTTTTTCTCATAAAAACCTTTAAATTAAATTGACAGTGGCGTAGGGCCAAAGTCCCGTCCGCCCCCCCCCCCCGCAGGATTAATGCGTGGGTCCCCCTCCCAAAAATTACTTCGTGAAAAATTTCCCAAAAAGTAAAAAAAAAATTGCACGGGTTTTTTTCAAAGGGCTTTATTTCGTTTTTTCTTCTCCTAAATTTAAAGGCCTAAAGAATTGATAATTTTGCATATTTTTTTTTGGGGGTTGATTATTGCATCATTGCGAGTTTTCGAGCTTGGGGGATGCATTAAAGGGCTTAAAACGGAAAGTCCCTTAAAACCCCGTTCTTGTGACAATGACTCGCTTCTTAGAAAATTTTTTCCCTTTGTTTTAATTTTGGGAAAATGAACGTTCAGCGGTTGCAAAGTGACCAAACCGGGTTATCTTTTAAAATTTAAAACGGGCCCTTGACGAACGTCGGGAAATTTTTGTGTAATTTCATTTTTCCCAACTATAAAAATTTTCCTAAAATTTTCTATATTCGAACCTTCGAAACACTTCCCGAAAACCCTTGCAAATGAAATGGAAAATTTCGGGGGTTTTAAGTTTGCCCTTTGAAAAACAAAAATTTGGGAAAAGTTTTCGGCGGATTACATTAATTTGTCATCAGTACGCTCGTTCAACTCACAGTTGGGGAAATTAAATTCTAACCCCCAAAAACCCCAAAACTGCTTTCCCCGTTCCCTTGAAAGGGTTTTTCAGTTGGCACTGTCACTTTCGAGGGTTTTGCGTAAAATACAAAAACTTGATAGCCCAGCCCCCAGTTTAGGACTCCCCCCGCCCCTGAGTACAAATGGTGACCCTTATAATATCAGGTTGATTTTTTGGAGTAGACATCCACTTTTTTGGCCAGTGGGGGGGTCGAGGTATACCGGGGGGGCCCAGGGGGCCCAAACTGCTGAATTTTTCAAAGGGCAAAACATCGAAAGAAATCATTTTAGACTTTGGATTCGTGTAAGGGAATTAAAAAAAGTAATTTTTACCCCCCTTTTTATTTTCTTGTTGTCCCCCCTTTTTTTTTTTTTCTTTTCCAAAAAAAATCAAAAAGGCCCCAATTTGCCCCCTTTTGATTAAAACTTATATATATAATTGGGGGGGGGGGGTACTGACATCTTAGAGTTCGTGAGAACGTTTCTTCCCTTTTCCCCTCTACAAGGGTAATCCATACTTTTCGACTGTAAAAAGTAAACAAACAATATTGTTTTCCCGAATATTTTAAAAATTTTCTTTTTTTTTTATTTATTTAAAATTTTTTAAAAAAAAAAAGATTATGAAAAACACCCCATTAACATTTTTGAAACGTTTCCAAAATTTTTTAAAAAAAATTTTTTTTTGCTTCTTTTCCACCTCTTTATTTTTTGATGTGTATAATTTCAGAGAGCGCGATCCTTACTTTTGTATATCGGGTGTGTTGGGGGGTAATTGAAAGCTCGAGTCGCTATAGGGTTCCTGTAAAATGAAAAACCCAAAATGTCCGAAAATAAAAAGGGTTTTGGAAATAAAATTTTAAAAAACCACCAGGACTTATTAACCGGAGAAAGATAAAATTAAAAACTGAATTTTTTTTTTCTGAACAAAACATGGGTTTAAAAAACCAAAGCACAGCCTCACCCCGGGGGTAATATTTCGGGACATCCGTCACCACGTCCGTATCAACCTCGCGTCTGAACCCAATACGCAGCCCGGTGAGATCTGTGCCTTGTTATTTTAACCGTGTTTTTTTTTTTCGGAAATCAAATGTAATTAAATAAAATTTTTAAGTTATAATATCGTTTTTTTTTTCGTACACAGTAAACAATTAAAATTTATATTTTGGGGCCCTGAAATCAGGGTTTTAAACCGGGGGGCCCCCCCCCCCCGACGGGGGGCCCCCCCCCCTTTCGGGGACGGCTTGTGTTACCCCTCCAAATGATTATTGACACTGTTATTGTAAAATTAGTATTGCCCCTAAGCCAAATTTAGACAACAAAATATATTGGCCCAATCAAATTATTATGATTAAAGCATGTTTATATTTTGATTTTCCCTTTTCCATTTTTTTTGTTTTATTTGCATTTTAATATTATGTTGGGAGGACATTTTATGGGAATTTTTTTTTATTTTTAAAGTGGGTTATTGGAAAAATTTTTTTTTCATTTTTTTTGGGCATTAAAATTTTGAAAGATTTATGGGAAAAATTTTGAAATGAACGGGGTTTATGTCCAAAAATTTCTTTATAAAAATCTATACCCTTTGCTCCTATTTGTTTATTACAATAACCTACAAAATATAGGCCCAACATGTTTTTTATTATAAAAACCCTTTAAAAAAATAACCCTTAGGGGGCCCACATCTAAAATTAAACACAAATGCAATATATAAACTTGAATAATTGGGCCCGGGCCCGGGGGTTTTAAAATTTTAATTTGGGTTAATGTATTTTAAAAGCTGAGTAATGAGGTTTTAAAAAAGCAAATTTAAAAATTTGGGATTATTTTTCTTTAAAAAAAAATCACATGAATCCTCTGGCCATCATTTTCCCACCCCCCCCCAACCCCCCCCTCGTCCCCCGTAGAACAGTTTAAAGCAGTCCAAGTCCCAAAAAGGGTTTGATCGCCCATTTTCCCCCGGTGTCCACCCACCAAAAATCGGGTGGGACGCGCCTCCATTGTACATCACTACCGGCAAAACCCCCTTTCCCCACCCTTGTTTCAGGGATAACCCAAGGCCCAAAAAATTTACCTCGCATAAAAAGGGGTTTCAAAGGTTTTAAAAATAATTATATTATTGGGTTTTTTGTTTTTAAACCTTTATCTTTTGGGCCCGGGGTAATAGTTGGGGGGGGGGGGAACCGCGCGCGGGAAACCCCGGGTTCTTTGCAAATTGCACAAAGGAGGATTAAAACCACAACGATTGGGTTTTCAATCACTTTTCCCAAAAACCTTTCAAAACCTGGCTGCTGCTTCTTTCGCGGATGGGGTTTAGGGGGGTGTTATAACAAAGCGTCAATTTGCATAAAAGCCCTTCCCCAAAAACGGGGGGTAAAAAGCCAAAACAAAACGAAATATAAGTGCATAATTGCCCCAGTAAATTTTTAAACGATAAAACTACTTAAACCCAAAATTTAATCTAACACGGGGTAGCAATGATGCAAATCATCGATATTTAAATTAAACGCAATATAAAAAAAAATTTTAATTTAAAAAATATCCCTGGGTTTAAAGTTTTTTTACAAAACTTTTGTAGGCGGGATGCCGACAAAAAAATTGTTTTTCATTCATGGGGAAACTGAACCCCGCACCGATCGACGGGCCCCCGGGGGTCCCGTCAAGTAAAAAAATTTTTTGGGGGAAATAATTGGGGATGGGCTGAATTTTTCAGGATCTTCCTTTATAATACTTCCCAAAATCTAAAACTCTACAATCGGAATTTAGCCTTCGGTCGCCATATTGGAAAATAGGCCAAAAATTTTTTGGTTTTTCCAAAAATCTCCAAATTTTGGGTTTGAGATAGACAAAATGTTGCAATGGCCAAAAAAATTTTCCCTTCAAATTTCCCCACAAAAAGGGGTCTCTTAAAAAGTTTTTTGGGGGGGGCAAAGGGTTTCGTCACAAAATCGTTTGGGGTTTTTAAAATTTTCTTATTGGAGTTTCCCCCTGTAAGGAAATTCCCCGCCCCCGTGATCTACCCTTATATATTTTGGGAACCCGCTGCCAAGTATATATTTTTTCGATCTACGCCCAAAAGTCTAGAGTTTAACTACCCCTACATAATTGTAAAACGTTCGTTCCCCTTTTTTGGGGAAAATTTAAATATAACCGTCGCAAACCCCCCCTTCATAATTGTGCTCGCTTTTTTCGTTATAGTGAAACTATTCCCTTTTTTTTGTGAGTGGGCTACCGTCACATAAAATTTTTGATCGTTCATCCCCCCTTTTAGTTTTTCGTGTTTTTTTAAAACGGGGGCGCAACCCACCCCCCCTTATGTAAATTGTTTAGTTTTCCCTTATAGTCAAAATTTTACTTTTCTTTTTGAGCGAACGACACTTTAAATAAATTTTAAATCGTTCGTTACTTTTAGTAAAACTGTTAGTTTATTATGAGTTGCTACCATGAATAAGATAGATCGTTGGGTTCGTTTTCGTAAATCTTTCACGTATATTATTTTTTAAAAATACTCTTACACCAAAGAAGGGTTATCTGGTTTTTCTTTAGTTTTTTTGTTTCATTTCTAATGACAAAAATACCATCCCTAATTACATTCGTCCCCGGTTTTTTTAGTAAAATTTTCACTCTTTTTGAGCAAAAATACTATCCACATAATTATTTGGGTCGTTTTGGGTTCTTTTTGTAAAAGTTTTTTATTTTGAGAAAAATCCCTTGCATAAAAAGGGGTTTTTGGGGTTATTTTAGGAAATGTTTTCTTTATGTTGAGCGTCTACTTTTTCACACAGAACTGGTGGATTTAATTTGGCATAGTAAATTTTTGTTTTTCCCTCTAAAACAAAGTTGAATTAAGGGAAATTTTAAAAATTTTCCTAGGATGTTCAGCAGTCACCCATCCCATTTCCCCCTTTAATAGTCTGGCGAGAACTGGTGGATTTTAATTTTTGGGAAAAGTAATTAGTTGGGTTTTTCCCTCTAAAAAAAAATTGAAGTAATGAAATTAAAATAAATTTAACCCAAGTGTTCACAGTCACCCTCGATGTCGCTTGAAAATTTTCGGGCGAGAACGGGGGGATTCATTTTGGGGACGTAATAAATTTTTTTCATCTAAAAAAAAGTTGAAGTAAAAGAAATTAAAATTATTCAAATATTGTTTAGCCGTCACTCACGAAAGTCCCCTTGAATTTCCCCTTTTGGGGGAACTGGGGGGGATTCAAAATTTTGAAATTTGTAATGGCGCGGGGGGTTTATATATCTGAAAAGAAAACTAATTATCTAGTAATTAATAATCAACGAAAAAGCCCCAAACTATCTTTACCAATCCCCAAAAACCTTCCCACCCGATGATGATTAATTTTCACAAACCCGGGGTTAAAAGGTCAGGTTTAATTCGTCCCCGCACTCCATTTCCGGGTTTTTCGGTTGTCCTCGAAAAATTTTTTCCCTAAAGGGGTTATCAGGGGAACTTCATGGATGTCATAAGGGTCTCTGATTAATCTGCTAGAGGATAGGTTAGAAAATAATACGCACATTATATTTAAACACTAAGGGGGGCACAAAGTAAATTAAAACGTTTTGTCCTGTTTTAAAATTTTCCGATGAAATTGGAAATTTTTCGATGAAACCTCCAAGGGAAACCCCCTCCGCGATCTTCTCTTTGTGTGGTAACGGTTTTCGGACGGGTTTCAGAATGCAGAAAGGGTTTCCGGGTCAGGGTTGGGTTAAAGGTAAATTTATTACCTTAAAGGAGCGGGTTAGACTAAGGGTTGTGGGCCCGCCCGGGGTACGTTTTTTTCCTTCCCAAACCCAGGAAAAATTTTTTTAGGGGGTTTTTAAAACGATGTGGGTTTTCCCTTTTTTTGGGAAAACTGAAACCCAAGATCCATTACCAATAAATTTTCATGAAAATAAGCAAATTTTTGGGCAATTCATCGTTTATCCACCCTTGGGGAAAAAAATATAAAAATTAACCAAATTTCCATTGCTTGTTTTTTGAAAATTTAAACCCCAAATAATAATAAGGGGAAAAACTGGGGTCTTTGGGGGAAAAATTGGGGGGGCTCTTTTTATTTCAAATTTCCGAATTTTGGGAATTCACTTATTTCCAAAAAGTAAAATTTAAAAATTTTTCGGAAATGACGACCAGAATTTAAATATTTGGGGATTACGGTCAAAATAAAAAGTCATGTGTTTTTTCTCCCCCTTTAAATGCCCAAACAATTTTAAAAATTAGGAAAAATTGGGGGGGCAGTTTTTTACCCCAGTTATAATAAATTGGGAATATTTTTTTTTTGCTTCAAATTTTTTTTCAACGGGGTTTGGGTTCCCTTTTATCTTTTTTGATAAACAGGGAAACCCTTAATTTTAAATTTTTTTGTACGTAAACCCCCCTTTTTTATTTTAAAAACATGGGGTTTTTCATGAGTCCCCAGACCAAAAAAAATCTTTCAATATTGGGGGGATCAAAAGGGAATCAAAAGGGGGAAAAAGGGGGAATGGAAAAAACTAAAAATATTTTAGGGACGACGGGAAAATTTTTGGCTTGGGAAACGGGGGAAACCGTTCGAGGGGGTTTTGTTACCTTTAAAACCCGGGGGGGTTCCGTCGAACCCCAAAAAAAATTTTTAAAATTATGGAAAGGATTTAAGCAAAACCTCCGGCAGGGGTTTTGGGGGATTTAAAAGGGAAAAAAGGGGGAAAAGTCCTTTCCATTAGGGCCCTTGGTATTGGGGGGGCAAGTTTTAATTAAGGGTTGTTTGAGTTTAAAAAATTTAAAACCCTTTTTTACATTTTTTAAACTACTAAAGAAAATCTTTTTGGGGTGAGGGAAATGGGGATCAAGGCAAATGTTATTTTCCAATGAAGAAGGGGGGGAAAAACAAAAAGGTCCGGGGGAATGTGTGAAAGGTGGAGCAAGGGGGACACCCAAGTGGGGGGCCTTTAAGCAACCCCCTGGGGCCCGGGGGGGTTTTTTTAGTACAACAAAGGGAAAAAAAAAAATATAAAATTAAAAAACCCACAAAAAAAAAAGGAAAAAAAAAACTCAAAAGCTGGGAAAATTTTTCGCAATGGTTTTTTTTTTTTAAAAAAAAATTTTTTCTTGGGATTTAATTGCCCTGCTGTTTAAAATTGCATGCAGTGACCATTTAAACGTCTTTCACGCTCAAAAGGGAGGGGGCCCCAAAACCCAAATCCCCTCGGAAATTAAATATACCTTGCAATCTTTTCCCGTATTTCGTACTGTTTTTCAATGTTTTTATTAAAAAGAAAAGAAATTTGGGGGGGGAAACCCCCCACTGGGGGTTTCCCAATGGAAAGTTCCCACGCCATTGCCTAAAAAACCAATTAAATGCAGACATAAAAACTGCGATGATTTTTCGAGACTCCCAGAGTTTTACATGGGCCCTTTTTAAAACAGACAAACAAATTTTCGCCCAAAAACTGGCGCCCGAAATGTTCTATTTAAGGTGGGTTGGAGGTGTGACATGACATATTATATTTTGAACAAAAGGGTTTTTAAACCCTCGTAAAGTTGATAATTTTTCCCCACCTATCGTTTTATTTTTTTTGAAACAAAAAATTGAATTGCCCGGGCTGTAATAAATTAATGTAAATTTTCAAAACTCCCTTTTTCTCATTATTTTTAAACAAATTTATTGTACTTTACAAAAATCAAAACACTTGCCGATTATTAATTTATTTTAAAACCCAAATTGTCACTCTACAATGTCTAGCCTGCATTTGGGGGGAAAAAAGTTTAAATTTTTTGTTTACAAAAACTACATTCCCCTTTTAAAATGATGGGTTTCCCATGCTGGGTTTATCTTTCCCCATCCTTGTACGAGGACGCACGCACTGGGTGAAAAGGAACAGGTAGCTGAGAGCGAAGAAATAGTTTTTAGGGTAGTTGAAAGCCCGAAAAAGGCGCCTTCCCTGTGACAAACTATCCACGAGCGTGTCGGGGCCCCGCCCCTAACCCCCCGGGATTGGCGTCACCACTCGTAACCATCCTTGCATGTCGGCGTTTTTAAAACTTTTCCCGGGGTTTTTTTCACTTTTTGTCAAAATTTTTACTTTCGGACCCTTTTTACTTCGGCGTTTTACCTTTCGGGGTTTTACACCTTTGGGGGAAATTTCACTTTCGCGAGATTTTAAATACGTTATCAAAATTCGGGGATTTTTAAAGTTTTTTGGGGGGTTTTCACTTTTCGGCGTTTTTTCACTTTCGTGAATTTTCACTTTCGTGGCTTTATACTTGGGGGGTTTTCCCCACTTCGGCTTTTTTACACTTTTCGGTTATTTCCCCTTTCGGGTTTTCCTTTTGGGGGTTTGCACTTTCGTAAAAAAGCTTGAATTTTTTGTTTTCACTTTCGGATAATGCCTTTGGGGGTTTTGTACTAACACCAACGTAATATATGAGCTAGTGTGTGTTTTAAAACTTTTTCACAAATGTACTTGAGAAAAGCATAACTTTTTAAAATGGCTGACTTTATCCAATTAAATAGTAAGTCTTATTATATTTCGAATTTTTTTTTTCTTTAAAGTTGGAAAAATAGAAAAATTTTTGGGGGGGGAATGTGGTGCACAGACATCTTAACGAAAATTTTAAGTAAACTTAAATTTTTATCTAAAACACTTTTTCGGCATTTTCATAAACTTTTTATTGCCCAACTTACAAAAAAACTGTTTTCCTTTTAAATATAAAGCAATCCTCAGCTACGAGTTTGGGATGTCAGAAAGTGGTAAATTCTTTTTTAAAATTTTTTTAATTAAACCCACCCCATTTTGTGCGGGATTTTGATAAGGCCGAAAAAACCGAAATCGTGGGGCAAAAATCTTAGAAAAATGCATTTCTGATTACAGTTTTGTTCCTTCAGTTAGTCATAGCTGTTGTTTACTAATTACTTTCCAATACTCTCTATGATTTGTGAATAAATTTTACTATTCTTTTTGGGCCTATGCAACATTATTTTTTTTTATTCACACAAAAATTTTTTTAAATGAATTTAAATTTTATACTTGCTATTAACCGTGTGGAAGTTTTGTGTTTTTGTAATACCTACATTAATCTCTTATTAAGGGTAACCCCATTTTCATATAAAAAATTTTAAAAATAACCCCCTTTTTTTAATCATTTAAAAATTTTTAAATATTTTAAACTATAATCTATTCGAAGATCAATAAAATTAAAGGATTTGCCACCTTTTAAAGAAAAAAATTATTTGTTTAATGAATTAAGGAAAAAATTAGATGTTGGTACGTCCTGCAACAGTAGTACAGGAAGTAATTAAAAGTTTTGAAAAGGGAATGGGGGTGGTGAGGAAAATTAAGCACCAGAATGAAAGTATGAGCACGGCCCAATAGTCCAACTTTTCAAAAATACCACACACCCATATTAAATTCTAAAGATGATTTTTTATAGTCATTTTTATCATTCATTTTTAAGTTTTGTATTGTATTTTTATGACAGAGATGGGTAGACTCTAATACGAATTTTTTTTTTTTAAGGTAGATAAAATAATTTCCAAAATGCTAAAAAGGGGATCAACTTTCCGGAATTTTCCTCGCTTGTTTAACCTGTTTTAAAGGGTGGAGGTCCGTGTCATATTAACCCCCCCTCCCTCCTAACTCCCAGGATTCCAAAACTTTCTGTTCCATCCAGCTGAAGGGAAATGTATCAAAAAAAACCATTTCAATCGAACATTAGTTTTTCTGACAAAATACCAAAATTAAAGTCATACTTGTATATAGCATTGTTCTTACATCACAACAGAATGTCTGTCAACTCTACATTCTCATGGTAAAACGCGTTTTTCTCCCCTGGTAATACAATCTTCCTACATTTGAGGGTTTTGTATGTGTAAGCAAGAACACAAATGTTCGTTCATTGCATAAGCTAATCGAACGTCAAGTTCAGTTTTTATTGTGAGACAAACAAAGCAAAAAGCATAATATATAGAACATAACAAAGACCTGAGGAAGACCCTTCTTTTAATTACTTTCGCTCGGGATTGCAGTCAATGGATAATCACTGGAAAATATCCGAAATTAAAATATTGATGCGTTTAATACAATTTTATTACTCTTTCTATAATCTATATTTTTTTGAATTCGTATTTAAATTGTTTTAGCTGACAGTAGTGCATTACGAATCAAACTTTTGTTTTTTTAGCTCTTTTTTGCCATTTTGAGCCATAACGTTTATTGAATAAAATTGGGTCAAAATTTAGCTACAAAAAAATTAGTTTGATATTCGACAATGCACTGTCAGTTAAACACAATTTGAAGTAAGAATTTTATAAAAACATTCAGTTTATAAAAAGTCTGATTTTATTGGCCTCTCAATAAGTATTTTAGTTACGGATATTTTCACAGATTATATCTATTGACTGCCAGCCGGAGCGGAAGTGATAAAAGAAGGGTCTCGCTCAGTTACTGTGGACAATGGACATGTAAGCCACGGTTTAAGTATAGTATATTGTTTCAGTGCTCGCTGAGTGATCACACGTTTCACCGGAGGGGGTGGCTCATTTTTTTAGCGCTTTCAGCGTCAACTTCGCCCGCGCTCTCTCATTTCCTGCAGGGGGCCCCTTTTTTTCCCAAAAAAAAGAAAGTTTTCTTCAATGTGATCTAACTATAGCAATACCTTACTAATAATGAGTTAACAAGTCGTATACAGCAGCAAAAAGCAACTTTAGGCTTATAGATATCATAATATTATTTCTTAATTATCTTTCAACATAAATGTTTATTTTTCTTCTTCTTCTTCTTCTTCTTCTTTTCTTCTTCTTCTTTTCTTCTTCTTCTTCTTTTCTTCTTCTTCTTCTTCTTCCCTTTTTCTTTTTCTTTTTCTTCTTCTTCTTCTTCTTCTTCTTCTTCTTTTTCCTGCTTCTCCTCCGTCCCAACACTCGCCAGTAACCTATCTGTCACTTCAATCAATTTCAATTATCAGTCAATTTCTTATTCGGTCGACCCTGCTACTTCTCTCTTTGTCTTTCAGGTCTTCTTGTGCAATGTCCACAATTACAAATTCATTATTCATAAATGATTGATTTAAACTACAAAAAACATTCATTATACAACTATCATAACTGTATTTTTTGTATATTTAAGGTATTTATATATTTATTTTTGTATTTTTTGGTAAACACATGAATGCGTTGTAAGTTGCTATAGAAAATGGCATAGCCCCATTCACATTTATTGACTAGCAACCTAAGTTTATCAAATGCTTACATAAATGCATGACAGTGTAATCTTGTAAATGTTGTTCATTGACGCATATTTAGTACATAAACATTAATTTTCCCACTTGCATTAACCGACACTAATTTAACATTTAAAATACGTTTCAGGCCGAAATCCAAGGGTTCAAATGCTACCGAGTACGGACAGTCCCTTTTCAGTTTAGACTGGTACGTTGTTGTTTCCCCAATCTATGGAAAATACGTAAGCATATTTTTACAATAAACTAAACTAACAAGGTTGATAATAATATTTTGAGTTAATGAGCTATTCACCATTCTAAAGGGAAATTTTAATAAACATATTTTTTAAAGGTTTATACAACTCCCTTTAACTTATAATTAATGTTTGGGAATCACACTGGATCGTAGGAAAATTCGAAATCGTCAAAGCAGTAAATTTTGTGTATGTTTTTTACTCTAAATTTTTGTTGTTTTTAAAAAAAACATTCAGGGCGCTAGGAGATCCGTAAGACCTTGCTTGAAACGAATTTTGTAGGGGAAACTATATAAAATCCGAAGTTTTTGAAAAAACATATTTCTAAAAGTGAAACTTTGGAGGGA
>JAMZAV010012862.1:0-13930 GCA_024449915.1 Sweltsa coloradensis | reverse complement strand
GAAAAAATGTCCAAAACCGGTGGGTTTGGGTCCTTTCAAGCAAATAGGAAAAAAGGTTTTTTTAACCTTTAAAAATTACTTTTGTCATTTTATTTGTCGAACTCCATAGAAGTATTTTAGATTAATTTACAATTATGTTCACTTGTCAACTTGTTAAATTAATATCAATGTAAATTATCATTCTGTTAATCTAGTTATAATTTAGATAACTGTTTATAAGTTACTTCAGACTAGATTCACAGATGCGGTATATTGTGTAGATCTCAGTCCACTGACAATTAAACGGTCAGATCTGGGGCTAATATTGATTAAAACACACCAAATGAACTGACGCAAGCTATTGGAGTGGCCCATTGAGGCCCCCTCTCAATATGGTGCGGTTTCTTCACACGGATCTATAAGGCTAGTGTCAACAATTAAATATTACACCATGTACGGTGTTGTATTAGTATGACTGACCACTGCAACTTATAGCCAAGACGGTGCATTAACGTGATGTAATCACACTATAATTTGCTTGACCTGTACAAACAGTTTACCAACAGCACTATATAAACACTATGCTTGTATACGTTATGCCAACAATACTGTTGCAAAGACAAACTTACAATTCGACAGCCATAAAGAAGAACATAATGTTTGTAAATTCTAGCGTGTTTCATTACAAGGCTGGTGTACGAGTGTGATGTAACGTGCTAGCAATAAGAATATAGTTGCCCGTGATTCTAAGGATGTCCAAAACAGATACCTTGGCACATCGATATTTTCTTTCGATATTTTTCGATATATCGTGGAAAAGTAGCAAATTATATCGATACATTTTTTGGAGATTTTTCATAAAATAGTTATTTTTAAACTCCCTTGTGGCAGCTAGGAAGTGTGTGATTTGATGCTTTTTCAGATAGAACATCCCCCTTATATTTTTATTCTCATTTACTGACCAACCCCAGGCCAGCCCTAATCTGAATAAGTTTTAATTTGTTATCATCGAGTAAAATAAAATTAAGAAAAAACGGCGATATTTCTCGTATATTTCTTTCGATACATCGATATTTATCATACGATACTTAACCTTCCGATATCCTTAAAATATCGCACCACACAGAAAAATATAATAATATGATGCGAAATATCGATATTTAATTTTGGTTGGACATCCCTTGTGCAACGACTCACTAATAAACACTATAATATCTCAACATTCTACAAACACTTGTCTCATCGTCCTACCTCAATCATAACGCAGCTTCGCAAGGTTTCAAATCACACGTCTCACTTGCTAGTCTAATTAGTCTGCGCGCAGTACGAACTGTATTTGATGCACTTCAAACGAGATGAAGTAGTAATTATAACTCGGCTCCGCCCACAATGTTCACAACAGATCCCCAACCAACTAAACACACGATTAAAAATCTTTGATGTTGTCAAATAACTAAACGTTGTCCAACGACAACTAAAATGCATCGTGTGCTCGTTGCAAGTGACTTTTTTTCGTATGTGCATTCAGGAGTCTAAATTGGGGAAAGTGCACATGAATTTATTTCACATACATAGAGATACGGGTTTCTTTTGCCGATTCAAATGCTAATTTTACAAAAATAATGTTTTTAATGCCTATTGAGAACTAGTTTATAAATGTATTCTGGGCATTTTCTATCACTATATATTAAATTGAAATGTTCCTATATTCATCATTACCATTAGAAGTGTAGAAAACGCCCTACATTTAGGGTTTTGGTGGAAGGGAAACCAATTATGCTCCCAAAATGCTAAATTTGTCAAAATTAATACTTAACAGTCTAAATTAAATGCTAAAAAAACGTATCTCTACACATACATATTATATGAGTTATTGGGCATTATGTTGTTTTATTGAATGCAAGCTATAATGTTGAGCCCCATGCCACAACATCAAAGTAACGGATAAAGGTGAAGTACAGTAAAAACTTACAACATGAGTGCCTTGTACTTTGAGTCGAGTTTCTTTATAGCAACCAAGCACTCGAACACAACTCGCAACTTTTCATTATGAATATTTTACCTGAAAGGATTTTACTTGCAATAAATATTACGATGTTGAGCAAGTATGTCTTCTAGAATCTAGATGGCGCGACGGTTCGAAAGAGCTTTTGAAAAACAAAAACAAAGATGACTTCCGCAAGTTTGAAAGGGTTATTAACAAGTACAAAATAAAAATTGAAATGGCTTTCATTATTTGACGATGAAGGTAAATGTTGACTTGATGATTTGAGATGGATGCTCCCTGCATTTTAGCTTGTGCAAATGCATAATACAGCAGCATGCAATATAATAATAATATAGAGAGGTGCACAGACATTCGCGTTCAGTTTGAATGAAATTTACGCATTGCAGTAGCTTAGTTTTTAACTACATAGGTGAGTTTATTATATAAGTAACATGCATATTGTAAAGTGGATACATGTTGAAAATGTATGTACGTTTGTACTCGAGAGCGTACTTATGCATATGTCTCCATGCATGGTGATAGAATACATACTCGCCTATATACATTATCATATTAGTGTTTGTATAACAGAAGAAACAATTACTTTGTAGACGACGGCAGCAACAGAGATGGATGCAGTTAGTCGCTCTAGGCCCGAGGTTCGAAGTAACTAATTAAGTTCAAAACAATCATAAAATAAGACATTGTTTTAATACACGAAAAAAATTCACATTACATGCTTCTGAGGATTATCAATAGCGCGAAAAGAACGAACAATGCAATGAAGGGAAATCAAAGAAAGTGTCTGTATTGCAGAACAATCTCGTCGAGTCATACGCTCAATTTTAAAATCACTTTCCAAATAACACAATGAGTTTTATCTTGAAAGCACACTCAAAGTCAATATTTGCCATCATTACATAGAGCAAGGCGTGAGCTCGGGATGTGAGATGTGTGCGATGTAAACAATACAATCCATCTTCAATCATTTGCCGAACAGCACAATAAATATACGCGCATTGTGCCACTGAGAAATACTCTACAAACTTACTAGTCATTTCGTACAGTTTTAGATTGACTATAAGCCTACATATATGTGAACAGTGGCGTAGGAATCGGGGGGGGGGGCAAGTTTCGCCCAGGGGGGCAAAACTAACGTAAATTAATATTAATCCAGAATTTTCCGTTGAAATATGCAAAAAACACAATTCAATTTGACAGTCACCCTTTGGGAAAAAAAAATATGTTGCCCGTACTTGTCGTCATAACATCAAAAATTAGATTTCACGTTCATTTTATGAGTTTTTAGTTTTTTTGTTATTTGCTGTAAAACATCGTTTACAGAGTCCGAGTGCAGTTAAAACTTGAAAGAAATAAATGTATAGTGTGGTTCCAAACCCCCGCTGCCACACGCAAAATCTGCTAATAAATTTGCCCCTCCCAACTTTCAAAAAACATTCTTACGCGCCTGCATAGAAAGTTTAAAAAATTTACATTCATTTGCGTGGTCACATCGCATTTTAGCGACATAAATAACACTTAATTTAAACAAAACAAAGGGGTGTAAAGCATTGCCAAAACGAAGGCGGGCATCTCTTTCCAACGAAATGAAGCTTCAAGAGCCTAAATAGAACGAAGGCCACGACAGGATACGGAAATAGCTCACAACTCAATCATCACCGCCCTGTTATCTACGGCCTGGCGTCATGTGCAGCACATGGTAGGAGAGAAACGAAAGTATTGGATGGCTGTGATTTCTTACTAATAAATACAATCTCTAGAGTTTATTCTTACGGTTCGCCACGCACTCAGGTTGCTGTGCTTATAAAGTTCCTAGAAGTACCTCAGCACTTATTTTAATAATATACACGAATTCAATACCCAGAAGGAAATACAACTTTTATCTTCCCAGATATTGAGAACTAAGGATCAGTGGACGCACGAATTTTCTATACAAACATACATAATATTGTAAAAGTAATACATGTTGATATTAAAATGTATGTGAGTACTGCAGCGTATGCATGTATATTATTATAGTGTTCACTGAATTATCTCTGTACTGCGTTGTTCATTGAAACCGAACAATTGGTACAAATTTAAGTCCGAAAAAGTGTCATTGTATGTAAACTTGTAACAATATAGAATTGTAATCATTTAGAATTGTAATCATTTCCATATGGTGTTTTTACTTCAAAATTTATTTTTATTTTTTGCATGTGTGCTTACTGATTGTCCTGTGTATGCTGCTGTGAGCGGTATGATAGGTATACTATACTGGAGAAATGTTAGTTTAATGTGTGCTATGCGCTCTGGGGATACGTAGAGATTAACGCTTGACGAGTTTACATAAATATATGTTTAAAGGCAGAAAGGCTTAACCCTACGGGCACAGTAATCAGTATTCAGCGTAATAAACAAACCATGAAAAGGAAATCCTAGGCTATGTTGCACATGCTACGTGAGTAACGTTCACCCAACGAGGGGGGTTTACGATTGACTTCGCAGTATTTCCCAATGCAGAAGCAATTAAACTTGTTGGGGCAAGGGTACAGAAGTATGGTCGTCGAACTAAAAGTGGAACAATTAGTTGGAACAAAGTTTTACTACCACGAAACCAATCATGTGCAGTGTTACCTCGGGAGGTGTTATTAACATGTAGTGTTATAAATAACTGTTGCGTGAAACTGCGGTGCGCATAGTGGAGACTGTACTGCAGTGGCGTATCCAGGAATTCATAAAGGGGGGTCATTCATAGATACACCAAAGGCTAAGCGGGGGTCCGAGGGGCTTGCCCCCCGAAAAATTCTCCTTCAAAGTCATTTTGGTGAAAATTCTGCACGTTTTAAAGCATCACAATGACATGCTTTATATCTACTAAAATCCTCTTTTGGTCAGATGGTAATTTGCCTAAGGGAGGGGGGGGGGTCCAAGGGGTCCCCTACCCCCCTTGGATACGTCACTGCTGTACTTGATCGTGAGATGGGGGGGGGGGGGAAGGAGGGGTGATCACGCACGTGGAAGGTTTATTGGAAGCCGATGGCGACGTTGAAGGGATTAAGAGTTCACTCGAGAGTAGCGAGCCAATATCTGTCGACTTTACATCACGAGATCATTAAATAAGAGTAGGCTACATCAAACAAATCTCAAGTCAACCTTGCAAATCGCAGTTCATTTTCAACGACTCAATGAGTAAATCATCCCTTATTAAAATTAATATTTCCTGACGAGAATGGAAGGTAGGACTACAACAGATAATCACTGAGTAATGATGTGACGATGTCGCAGCAGTAGACAATAATGTGCAGACTTTGCATAAAAGTGATGGATATTTATTTTGTATTATTAATTTTTATTATTTTGCTGCTTGTTCCTACCTATGTTCGAAATGCTATCGTAGTAATACTTTTGTGCATGTGTGGCTATTGGAAAGTGTCGTAGGTAACTATCTAACCATCTGTCAAAACAAATATGCGTGCAATACATCGTGAACTGTTCGCAATGGACGTTATTTTCTGAAATGAAAGAAAGAAAAATGACTCAATTCGACTTGATTGGTTTTCACCACATTTTGATCGAGTGATGCAAAATTCAGTCAAATTGATTGGTTTTCTTTCTTTAACTTTAGTGAGAAAACAGGTAAAAGTTGAATTGGGATATTATTATAAAGGTAAAGTTTGGATGATTTATGTGTAAATAACAAACACGAACATCTTTTCGAAAGCTAAACTTAGACGGTGGAAAACTACGACAAAGAAAGTTTGGTCGTATTCCATGAGTTACGTACGACCAAACAACGAGACAATTTCAAACAATAAAAAGTTATATTCGTATTTTGCGTTGGAAAGTTAAGATTTCAACTTTCTAGGGACTCTTTACTTTCCACCACCATTTACACTTAGTCTAATGAACACCTAAGACTAGGAAGTTTTGTTGAGTTTTCAGCAGTCCACACCAACAAATACAAAGAACAACGAATCTATTTCTGTGATGCACTTTAGGACAGGCAACATAGCGATATTGAAAGAAATCGTACATCACAAATAAAAATGATTGTTGGTTGATTTATATTTTATTTAATTATTTTAAAATGTAAAATGTGTGTTTGGACTATACACAGCCCCTTTGAGGTCTTACAACAGAATGCTATTAATTTTTTTTAAATTACATATTTTCTGCAACTACTAAATTTGATCGATGTTTTCGAAATCGGTATTGAAATTACGTAAAAACGTATATATAATTAATTAATTAATTAATTGCTACCCGTTTTAAACATGTCAACATAAAAAATATGCATTGGAGGATCGAGTTAAATAAAGATGTCCTGAGTCCCACCCTAGATTTACTTGTGTCTGCGGCTGTAGAGTCCAGGTAGTAGAAGATTCACTTATGTCCGCGGGAGTACAGTGCAGGTAGTAGAAGATTCACTTATGTCCGCGGGAGTACAGTTCAGGTAGTAGAAGATTCACTTATGACCGCGGGAGTACAGTGCAGGTAGTAGAAGATTCACTTATGACCGCGGGAGTACAGTCTTAGGTAGTAGAAGATTCACTTATGTCCGCGGGAGTACAGTCCAGGTAGTAGTAGATTCACTTATGACCGCGGGAGTACAGTCCAGGTAGTTGCAGATTCACTTATGTCCGCGGGAGTACAGTTCAGGTAGATTTACTTGTGTCTGCGGCTGTAGAGTCCAGGTAGTTGCCCCCAGGGTTCCGTGACACAGAGAGAAACCACGGGATCGATGCGAGCTAAGAAGTGGGGCAAGGGTGGCAACACTTGAAGCAGAGAGGACGACGATCAGACGGTTCCAAAAGACAAGAGATGGAAACCAAAGGAAATAAATTTAAATATACAAATATACCGAGGGAATTGAACCTGTTTTAGGGTGCCCGAGGGCTGTTTAAGAGGACTCAATTCCTTGCATTCGCCTGAGGAAAACCTCGGGAAAAACCTTCTGTCAGGTTTGCTGGTAACGACGGGATGCGAACCCGGGAAATCCCGAATCTAGAGCTTAGTGATTGGCCTGGGTCAGCTGATGCAATCTTCAGCGAAGTGTACGCAGCTTATGCACGCCCGGTAGCCAGGAAGGTAGGCGTGAATCAATACAGTGGGGGCAAACTAATGTACCCCCGTGATTGTGCAAGAATATTGTGTCACACTAAACATAAATTATAGTAATTGACGATTTCACGGTCATCAATGCTTCTTTTTTAGAAAAATTGCCACTCTTGCTATTAAATCTTGTAAATACTTTTTCTAAAGCAACTGTGAAACGATCCAGTATGAGACAGTAGCGATGTGGTTAAGAGTTGTAATCATTACTTGCAGCAAAGAGATAAGTCATTTCCAAATTTTTACCAAAATGTTATTAAATAAAAACACAAATGCTGGGAAGTTGACCTATATAGCACTGCATAGGGTATCATACTCGGGTATAGATGTTATTATATTCGAGATCGAAAAACTTAATTGCAAAATGGAATAAATAAATTACAAAATGTTTGATGCCTTGATTATTTAGTATAGAAATGTTATGTCCAAAGTCCAAAATGTTCTACTTTCTAAGCGATTCAATATTGACTACTAATATTATTTGCATTTAAATTAATTGCTTCAACACATGTGCCTATATGTATACTGGCATCACGATAATATCTTTGCAGCTTTGAAAGCTAAGGGTATCTGACATTGTTTTGTTCGTTCTTGAATCATGTAATTTAAAGTGAAACCTAATACTACTAGAAATGAAAATTGGTACGAGACTGAGAGTTAATTAAAGTTCACAGATACAAGTCGAAAATCTAATCTTGGAAGATTACTTTTTTCTTACTTCTTAAAGAAATATGAAACCTGGAGATAATTAAAAATGTTTGATTCCGCCCCTATTCTGTGCAACTAACAAAATATATCGAATAACCTCGTCCTACAGCTGTCGACACACGAAATTATTTCAAAATAATAATATAATTAGATTTCATCCAGAGAAATGCTGCAAACTTCACAGTTCACCTCAAAAAATACTTTCTGGAAAAGTATTTTTATTCCTTTGACGAATTCCTACTCCACACCCCTCCCTTGAGTTTTGAAAAGTACGTTTCTATAAAAATAATTTGTATGAAATTGATGTTTTCTTAGATCACTGGTGTATTTTGTATTTTAGAAGAGTTCCTATATGTATGTACCATGTTATGTACTTCAGTAATGAAAACTTCTACGTTTCAGAATCATTAAAATAGCAATATATAAATCTGACCACAACATTCGTTTAAAACAACGTTCGAACGAGCTGAAAGAAACGAGATATTTTCAAGCACGTGTTCAGAATGTTCTAAAAGGTTTGGTTAGGACGGAAGTTGTTCAATAAACTCTCCGGGACAGCTGTTTGTAAAACAATGGTATTTAAATACAATCAAGGAGGCTTTAACGAGAAGGCAGAGCGTTGTGGCTTTGTTTACCGAGGGAGTGGTTCCTAGTTGACAGTCACGACCTGAACCACGTGACACTCACTGCAGGCGTCCGCGCTGGAGCAGTCACACCACTACCTGACTGACTAAACTATAGTCTATAGCCATCGGGGACGTCGACGTTAATAGTCAATAAGTCGACGTTTAAGCATTATTTCTTAGATTTATCAAAAAAGAAAAAGAAATTAAAAGACAAATTGATTAATTAATTTATCAGTTTATTCATCGAGCATTTACGTTTGATAATTGTTGGTATACATAACAGGGGTTTTAAGTTTAGTTTGTATAAGGGCGCGTCAACTGTAAGGCCATAATGCGCCTCTCTAGCCTATGATAGCCTAAATGAATAATGAACCTTGAATAAATAAAGGTCATGATTACTCAAATATCTTGATAAAGCACTATTTAACAATATTGTTAATATTGGTCGATGTAGAATCTTTTATCGATTAGTCGTGTTAGGTATATATCGATAAAATAATCGATCTACATCTCTAAACAAAACGTTTCGCGAAAAAGGCGAAATTAAATATTTTATCAATATTCATAATAGCAATGTATCAGTTATTTAATTTAAGATTACATAAATATTTATTCATTCAGTAATTTTTGACTGGGGACAATTAGCAATTAATTACGTGCCTCGTTGCAATGACAGCTTTCAATGCATCGTTTCACGTGTAGTACTAAGATTGATGGATCGACGAAAGTCACTCGTCTTAACTGTTCTTTGAACCCAGGACCACCTGCGTGCTAATACACGTATAGTTGTCTGTACTCACATGCGGCACAGTGAAACTGTTGTACTCCTTCGGCCCATGGAGTCTACTTGTTTATTTTGAACGCACGGTAATTCTCTCGTAGCTGTTTGCCATACTGGAATGAAAAGAGAGGGTATTATCAGCAACTACATGGGGTAGTACAAATACACAGAAGAACACAGTGTTTACATCATGTAGGCCGAGGCGTGGTCCCGGCTGTTGAGCCTTGTGCAGTTCATGCAGACGAGGGTAGTGCCTGATTGTGGTGATCCATGGTAAAACAAACATGTTTCGTAGGGTGCCAACAGTAGGGTACATTCTAGTAAATTTGACGTGACTCTTTAATTAAGTCACTTTGGGTATATTTGAAGAGTTATGAAGGCATGCACTTGCACAAGAATGTAGGGCCTACATATTTATTTCCCTAGTTTAACCTCATAACAAATCGTTTCTCACAATCTCAAGAAGACAATTACGTATTTTAAAACGTAATGACGTACATGCATAATTTATAAGCGATATATTTTGAAAAGAAGCTGCACAACAATTTTCTAAGTTGCCTACGGAAAATCCGAATGCATTACAAATAAAAAGCAGTATATTTAAAAAAAATACAACATAATTTATAACTAGAGTTGATAAATAAATATGACAAGAAACGCCAAATTAATGCTTAAAATTGGATATTTATTTTTTATGCAATGAGGTTTATGTATTGAGAGTGGTAAAAGTATGACATTGTATTCTTAGCGCAAAATGTCACCTGCTAAGCAAACAATGCCACATAGTTAAATTATGAAAGTCCATTAGCAGGGTGTAGCAACTCCTAGCAAGCAAACATTTCGTTGTATAGGCATCAAGCCAGCAGAGGGAAGGAGGTTTGTATTTGTAAACCATTAAAAAGAAGTAAACGACCAGATGTGGAATGACGCAATAAGGTAAGCGACGTCATGGGCTGGCAAGACCATACATCGCTCGCTGTAAGGGTAACATATTGATGGGAACGATGCCCTTAATTATTTATTGAAAAACATATCTTACAAGAGTATACAATTATGTATGGTGGTAAGGTCGATAATAAGCTAGAAACTCCAAATATACTAGTAGAGATTGATATAATGATTATAATTTTTCTTTATAACTGTAGGCCCCAGCACTTGCGGAGGAGGTAAGGTATCGCCTGCTTTATTGACATATTTAACATACTTATACCTGTGCGAGATTGATGAGAAAAGTGGACCCAGTTTACTACTCCACTGACGTACTGTACTCATCTCGTTCGAAGCAATATTGAGCATTTTAACCCAGCTTCAATGTTGCATTGCATGGTGTTTTGTTTTACTATTAGGTTTGGACTTGTCAAACTCTGACGGGTTGTCAAATTAACCAATTGATCAGGTGACAGTTACCTTCGTTGAACCCTCCGAATGTCAGGGTTTAGTCACAAAGATACAAACTACTGTGTTATTTTCTCGATTAGTTGGTCGGGAAACACTCCCGTAAGCGGAACTGATCAAATTTAATACAATCCAGAAATTCCTAAATTTAACTCAACAGATCGAATATCTGGTTTTAGTTGTGAACATATTAATAGTTTGTTATACTATCCAACAAAACTTAATGGAAAGTTATCTTCAATATAATATTAAGCTAATATATTATGTAGCTTATTTCTCGATTTGGTTGATCGGGAAACACTCCCGTGGGTGTAATTGTTTTTATTTACTACAATTCAGAAATTAAAAAAGTCTCCACCTGGAATGTGGGAGATCCGTGGTTCGATTCCCGGTTGGGGCGGACTTTTTTAATTTCTGAATTGTAGTAAATAATAATAAAAAAAAAAATTATGTAGCTTATTATTCTCAACGAAAAAACAATTAATTCAATAAAAACACTTAATGTGGAATGAAGATCGCGTTTTTTTAAGACTAATTTTTTTATTACAACAACTTTTGTACTTACAATATACACATATCAAGTTCACAGAAATAAAAATTAGGTTTTTGGGGAAAGGAGAAAACACATTCAAATAAGAACTTGCGTTGACAGTCGAGTGAGGTGAGGTGTGCTGTCTTCACGGACTAGAAAGTCGCGTTCATAAAAAAACCCATTCCCAAAAGCATTATTTAAAATACAAAATAAATTTAATTCTTATGAACATGAACTGAAAAAGACTCAAGCGAATGTCGAATTTGTAATAAAACAAGGGATCTAGAATTTCAACAGCGCGAAAATAAGTTTATTACATGATTTTAAACTACGGATAAACTCATACAATGCTATATAAGGAGGGCTAATTAAAATATATTAAACGTTACAATACATTCTGTAGTACAAAAGCCGATTTTTTTTAGAAGTTAGGTTAATGTAGACATCATTTTCGAAGAACTCGATAAAATTATACAATGTCCCAGTCTTAGGCTGCGAATTCTTTTCTAAGTTCTTACTGTTACACTTGTAATAATGTCGAGAGAATTGCGTTCTTGTATGATTCTTGATGCAATAACGAATAATACAGTTAAGTCTCTACAAGCTCCGCGCTAGTACAGGAATTACCCGTGGAACATCAAGCGTGGGCTGCAGATGCAATGGTGAAACACCCAAACTATACATGCATCTACATTTGCAGTATTGCAGATGAGTTTGCGAGGACAAACTTCTTAGCACTTTTGATTTTGGAATCTAAAGTTAGCACTTGGTAATAATGTTATAATTTTGTGTTCAACTTTTAAAAAACTACACCATGGGATTTCATGATTGGATAGTTTATTTAAAAGTTAAATTCAATAATAAAGTCAAAAATTCAAATTCATTCACAAGTAAAAATAGATAATTTTAATTCACTAACAGACGTATATACCATACTATCATTTAAAATACTGCATGTTAAATGTTTAAATAGAGTTTTAATAAACCAATCATACAAATTGAGCAAACAACAGGAGTCTTAACAGAACAGTTTTTTGTTTTACCATTTTGCGTGCGCGAAGAGTTCAGCGAGTGAAAATTATGTATGGGGGTCCGGGGGTCTGCCTCCCCAGGAAACGTTTTCGTTTCAACGTCATTTTGGAGCAATCTGTGGGTTTTAGTGTAGTCTAACATATTGAAAAACTTTAACTTGATTCCCTGTTTCTCTGACCAGTTTCCATTTCCTGTATTTCTCCGACATTTGAGCTGCCGAAGAACTCTGTATACCGTCGTAACGGCAAACGTTAATTCGCCCAACCTCTAATCATCTTCATCAGTATTCTGCGCTGACCCGAGCGCCCCGGCATGGCGTATGCCAGCCTAGACCAGCATCAGAGAGGAGCTATAGGTGCGGCTCGAGTACCTGATCTTCTTACATCCCACGCGACATCATCTGTTTGTACAGAGGTGCGGGCTCGCATTGTTCTCAAACAGCTTGGTCATCTCTTGGTAATAAGTAATTACAATAACAGTGTAATATGCAGCTATTAATCTATTAATCGGATCCAACGTACGTAAAACCAATTTATCACTGTACATCCAGATCTTGACACAATTACCATACAAATTGTCAATATTTGAAACATATGTGTTATTGGCATTGTATAACTTTGTACTCCCCATCCCAAAGTTAACTATTAATTTGAACTTTGTTTTGTGTTGTCTTTTGTGCACCTCAGTAGACCTATTTAGATAAAAATTATTTTTGATAAATATAATGTACTTTGGTACCTATCTACCTAGTATTTAATTGTTGTGTTCCAATGCCTACACCGAACTTGCTCTGTTGTAAGTGGCCTCTATAAAATTAAAATAAAATAATAACATTAAGGTTGAGAATTATGTTTATTATGCACTAAAACTTACTTTTACTAATGTAAATGTCAAAGGTTTGAGATACAGCAGTTCCCTCGCGTATGAGACAGAGAGCTATCGAAAATTTACGCGCTTTTTGGAATGAGTTGTTTAATATATGACCGTGGTTAATTGTTCGTGTGGAGATTTTTAAGTTTAGGCTAGGCTACTTGAGATTCATTAGACGCGTACTGTCTATACTATAGTAGGAAAGTAAAGCTATGCAGCCTCGATGGAAATATGCCCGAGATTTCTAAAAGAATTCCAAAGACATAATATTCTATAAGACGTCGTTGAAAACTCTCTAGAATTTTAATCGAGGAATCTGTGCGTTGAAAGATCTTTACCGAGGCGTGAAATTCAAAGTGTTTCGTCATGTGAGAGACAAAGCGTCGAGCTATGGTCGACAGTGGCCGTGACACAAGCACGCGAGACAGGGTGCAACTGATGACAATGGTGCCAGTTTAGGGGTGTGGGTGGATCACAAACTAAAATATAATAGACCGTTAGGTGGCTCTTAACCCCCCCCCCCCCCCCCCCCCTCGAACTAATGCTACCATATGTTTTCTTAAAGGAAATTAATCGTTCTTTCCATTTCTGCCTCTTTGCCAATTGGCAGATGGGGCGTTTAGACGGTAGGGGTGTCCAAAGTCACATATGCAAATATATGTTAAAATATTTTTTTCTAATGCAAATTAATATTCATTTTATAATTTGATTGCAAGACCTAACATCATACATAATGTCAAAACATAATACACCTACTGATTTGCTATATGTACACACAGGGTTGTCCAAAAAGTCACAAAATAGTATGAAACTTGTGGTGGCCATTCTTTCATCTGTACGTATATAACCCCCTCGAACTTATAACAGTGTGTGTTTTCTCACAGTTGAATAACTATGTTTTCAGT
>JAMZAV010012861.1:0-17383 GCA_024449915.1 Sweltsa coloradensis | reverse complement strand
TGTCACAGATATAACTATAAAATTTATAAATTTATATTTATTTCGGATAAGAAGAATTTATATTTGTAGCCTGAAAGGCGAGGTATGATGAATGATCAATGAAAGCGGGTTTGTAAAATCATAAACAGATTGTTGTTTACTGCAATAAATTTTTGTATAACGAACAGGTGTCATTATTTAAACATAATATTATCGTATTCACAATATGTCAGATTTTTAACAGATTATCAGCGGATGGCCAATCTATGGCAATAGAGAAATATCAATAGAAATACTTCTGTGAATAGTATGGAATATATCATTTCTGTTGTGACAAAGTAGAAATAATTCCCATCCAGGATATAACACAATAAAAGGTCCTTAAACGGCAAAAAATATATCATAAAAATGTCTCATGTTAAAAAGCTGATTTTAAATAGAATTTTGTAGTAAAAAATAAAAATACAATTTCTTAGTTTCCTGTGTCTAGCACGGAATTCATTTAGGAGGCAGCCGTGTAGTGTCACTATTTAGATCATAGCACGCAAAAGTAATTTCTCACCGCTATATTGTATTCTGTATCTGGTTTGAGTTTGCTGATGGTATGACAGTAAAGATGATTCCACGCCGGACACAGTCTCGGCTGAACAGTTTCGCTGATTGGTTTGTCCGAGCCAGTGACAGGACTGTGTGTGATCGTGACGAACTGAAGCGAGCCGTACGACATACTCGGCGGACTCCAGCGCAGACCTATCATGCGTCGTCCTCGCTTGTACACTGTCAGGTTCTTCACCTCAGCCAACCCTGTGGAGAGTGTTCAAATTGGTGGAACTTAAAGAATGAACCAAAACTATTCTTACAACGTATACAATCCTTACCTCAAACATAAATAAGCTAAGTCTTGTGGAGTCTGGTTTTTAGACTGCTTGACATCGTGGAACAATAGTATACATGAACCACGTATACTAAAAACAAATACAGCCAAACCTTGTACACTCAAAAGCAATGAGATCTTAAAAACGGGCCAAACTCACGTAACCTTCTACATTTTAAATTCATAACATACACTGCCCCGTAACTACACAAGAAAAGCTTGACAGAATAGAATTTGTAACTATTAATTTAAACGTCATCGTTCATTAAATTAAATTAAATTCAAATTCACAATAGGGAATATTCCACTTCCGCCAAATACTGTACGAATAGATTTTTTAGAAGAAGTATTTCGTCCCGATTACAAATATGTACTTTGTTTTTCCGCGAAATAATAATCCAGTGATTTATAGCCGTTTTAAAAGCAGCACTTTTTTAAAGCGGCAAAAACGACTGTGACGTCAGAACTGTGTTGATCCAACGCCGTCTGGATAAACATACATCCAGACCAAAGATGTTGGAATAGTATTATAGTAGGATCGAGATATACATCAAGACGGCGGTGTTTTAAACAAAGCAGCGCCTAGCGTAGCCTACAGTAATGTAAACAGATGGCGGACATTTTACATTTAACGCCTAGCCAGAAAACGAGAAAAGTTGACATTGCAATCAAAAAACAAAACTGAAACAGTCCTAGGTCTAGGCCTAGACGTAGAAAATTATTTATAATACCAGTCTAGGCCAATCGTTCCTGTGGGATATAGGCATTGGTAAGTGAATACTAAAATTACTCACTTGACAAGCCCTAGGCTTAACTTGCCAACCCTAGGCCTGCACGTTCATGTTCTGACACACATCCCGCACAAAAAACCTTACTTTGATGACTAATTAAAGCCTATTGTAGATAAAGAATACCATGATAGTCCTAGGCTATGCAAAAACTCAAGACAAAATGCTCGTTATTCTTTATCACAATGATCTCGCGAAATCTCCTGTCACATACGAAAAAAGAAAAACAAAAGACGGTGAAAATGTACATCCCTATGGAGTTGTTTGTGTTGAGCGGATGGGCGAGCACCGCCGTCTGTATGTAAATATGTACAAATATACGTACCACCGCCGTCTGGATGTATGTAAGATACAAAATAGCTGCTTGTCATGGCTCAACAAAATTCGGTCATGACTTTCAGTGAACTTTCAGTCGGTAAAGAAGTTCATGCCCCCCTTAACTAACACCATCTATGGCTCAAAGCTGGAACTAGATCTGTGAAACTTCCTTTACATGCTTTACATACCTGAGTTTGTTGTCATAATTCATGGAAAATAAACAATTCCTTAATATAAAACGTTCCAACTAAATAAAAATATAATTATCACCTTTATTATTCATTAATTAAAAGCCCGGCCATAAGTCCCAATCCTAAACCTGAAATAAATCTACTTCCGCCCCCCTTAACTAGCCCTATCTAGCGGCAGACCGACAAAGCTCTATGCCTTTTGCATGTCAATCATTTAACATGGGGAAATCCGAGCCATGACAAGCAGCTATTTTGTATCTTACATACATCCAGACGGCGGTGATACGTACATTTAGTTTCCAATTGGCCTTGACTCAACACAGTTATGACGTAGTACCGTCCAAAGATGGCGCACGCTCGTTTTTGGCGCGCAAACTGGGGGACCCATTTAATTCTTGTTTAAATTACACAAAAAACATTTTTTTTAAATAAAAAAAGTGCAGTGACTATTAAGACATGAATAAGAATTAAAATAAAATATGAAATATTAAGTGGAATATTCCCTATTTGATAACTGCAGCCGATTACTTCCAACTTTAAAACAAACTCTGGACAGAATGCTGAACAATATCTATAACCCCTAACCTCACCAAGAGAAAATATCTTACCTTTACAAATCGCGCAAGCGCGGCTTGAAGCCGCTACGCGGAGGGCGTGGAAAACCTCGTACTCGGAATACCTCGTAGTTGGAAAACCTCGTTGACGCGACAAAATCGCGAATCGGTCCGTGTACGGCCGCGATTCGGTAGTTTGCGGGTAACGTTTGTCGTTTATCCGAAGTCCTGGGACAAATTTGTTTTACGGGACACTTTCGGTACGCCGCCGGACGCTGTCCGCCGCCTCTAAGTACGGTGAAAAATGATTTTCGAAATCGGAACATTTTTACGTCTTTTGTGTAAAATGTGTGAGAAATGTTTTTCCTGGGACAATTGTTCGGGACTCTGATGTGAAAGACGCCACTTCATTCTCACTTGTATGCAATGCTGCTATCGATACATTGAACCCTGCGCCAAGTCATGAGCCACATTACGTCAATCCTCGGGAACGGTCCTGACCTTGACAGAATGTGATGCTCCAGATAAGACGCGTCAGACCGGCCAAGCCAGGCCAAGCTATGAAACGATCCCAGTAACATCTGGTGTGTCTCGCCCGTCCGAAGGTCGTGAATCTCCTAGCCGTTGCCTGATTATTTGAAAATTCAAGGTTCGGTTGTATTACCATGTTAGGTTTTACATTTCCTTCTGATGAGGAAAAATCGCAAACCGAGACAGTTTTCCAGTTTTTCTTTCATTCTCGGCTATGGTAATTAAACAGTATAAATCTGAGGCGACAAATGCATGGCCAAGAATAATCAAAAAGTTCAATTGCTGACGCTTCCTTGTTTTCCGACACTTTTTCGGGACGTCGCCGGATCCTACCCGCCGCCCCGAAGCTGCGGGTAAAAGAGGATGTAGTAAAAGAATGTTATTACATTATTTAACAATTAAAAATAACCCCTGTTAATAACCCCTGCTGCGTTCGACCAATACGGTTCCAAAGACCCCAAGATGGACCCTATCGCACAAAAATTGCCAGAGCTATTAAAAGAAACAGTGTTTTTGATTTTTCCAAAATAGACCAACAATTTAAAAATAAAATAATTTAGTATAAGTGCCGTAAATCCCTCTGACGCCATTCCCCCCCTCCCTCCAATCAAACTCTCGAAAATCGGATGTCTTGGACGCGGCCCTGTGACGTAATTGGAAAGAGCAAAACCGAAAAAAGTTACTAAATTTCACTAAATATTCAAGATTTATGTATTGAAAACTCTACTTTACACCCTCTTTCCCCCTCCCCCTCCATCATATACCCACATCATGGTCCACCACAATGGAAATGCTGGTATTAAACCTAGTTTCCGCAAAAAGCTGGAAGATGTTGATAAAATGTATTAATTTCCATTTCCAAAATCGCCCCCCCCCCCCACAATTGCCCGAGTTGTTGAGAAAAGAAATGTTTTTGGATTTCCCAAAATTGACGTTCGATTTTGCACGACGCTTTCGGAATCGCCTTGTCCTCCTGAACACTTGTTAAAAAACTTTTTTTTGATTTTGGTACCACTTGGTATTTTTCGGGTTTTTTCGGGACGCCAAAATGTCGGCGTTTGACGTTTGGTTCCGTAGTGTCCGAGATGGCGGAGATTGGACAACAATTGCAAAAGTTATTAACAAAAGTAATGTTTTTTGGATTTCCCAAAAATGACCAACGATTTTTCGAAACACTTACGGACTCGCTTCGACCTCCGAAACATTGTGGAAAAAAAATTTGGCAAATCTGACAACTTTTGTACTTTTTCCGGGTTTTTCCGTGACGCCGAATTTTCCGGGACGCTTTTCCGGGATACGCAAAAATTAGCCTCGTCAGTCCGGTTCCGTAAAGCCCAAGATGGCCCGGAACGGAGAAGAACTGCCCGAGTTATGACGAAAAGAAATGTTTTTTTATCACCAAAATGACCAACCACTTTTTTGAGAAATTCAAAGAAATTTTTTACACACGTCTAAAATTTGACAGATCCTGACTATGTTTTTGGACCCGGCCCGCTGACGTGTTCGGTTCGGCGAAAAACTCAAAATGAAAAAAATTCAAATCCCAAATTCCCCTTTGGCACCCCAAAAAGGGTGACGGTAGTCCTGGGTCAAAACACGTCAATTTCCCAATGCAAAAATTATGATCGTAACGTTTTTAGCCGTCCTGCAGTCCCTGTCGTGTTTGTTATGTACTGAAAACTCGACTTTACCCCCCCCCCTTCCCCTCTTCCACCTTCATATCCCCTCATCATGGCCCATCACGACGGAAATACTGGTATTAAACATAATTTCTGCAAAAGGCTTGAAGATAGTGATCAAATGTATTAATTTCCATTTCCAAAATCCCCCCCCTCTAAACTAAACCTCTAAACCCCACTAAACTGTGTAATTGCGGCGTCAAGTCAAAACAGTCCTCGAAAATCGGATGCCTTGCACGCAGCCCTGTGACATAATTTGAAAGAGCTAAACCAAAAAAAGTTCATAAATTTCACTAAATATTTAAGGTTTATGTATGGAAAAGTCGGCTTTACTCCCCCCTCCCCCCCACCGACACCCACTTCGTTCATAACCCCTCATCTTGGCCCATCACGACGGAAATACTGGTATTGAACATAATTACGTCAAAAGGCTTGAAAATATTGATCAAATGTATTAAATCCCATTTCCAAAATCCCCCGTCGCCCCCCCCCCCCAAACTGTGTCATTGCGGCGTTAAGTCAAAACAGTCCTCGAAATTCGGATGCCTTGGACGCGGCCCTGTGACGTAAAAACCGAAAAAAGTTAATACATTTCACCAAATATTAAATGTTTAAGTATTGAAAACTCGACTTTACATTCCCCCCCCCCCCCCCCCCCTCACACAAAAATAGTCTGGGATTGCCCTCAACAGTGGTTCATGTCCTCGATTGCCCCTTTATCATAACCCGACCCCTGTAGTGGTTCATTGATTTATATAAATTAAATCATTCCAAAATTTAATTTTTTTACATTTATTATATTTTAACTACTCAAAATTGCCCCTTTAAAAACCCTTTGACCTGGTGATGTCTAGCACGCATACGCTTTTGTAGATCTTGTCAAGTTCTAAGTACCTATGTGTGTCATTTTGGATTTTGAATGTCATTATCTTCCACATGAACCTTGTTCAGGTGAATATTGTGTTGAATTGATTTCTTGAATTGGATAGTAGGCTTAACCCTTTCAGGGCCTCATTTTATGCAGAGCATTGCACATCTTCTTACAACACTTGAGATATAAATAGATTTTGCTACAAATAGCGTCTCAGTATTATCCGAACACAGTAAGCATGCAAAATGTAAAATGATAATAATTTATTTAACGTTTTTGAATTACAAATTAATTTTCAAGTGCAATTTCGGCGCATCAGGACCTTTGAAAAGTGAGACGGAGTAAATTTTGTTATTAAGATTGATGTTCATATTAATTAATTAGCCCAACATGGTAGGGACCTAAAAGTCGAAATAGGGCCCGTTTCGGGGCATCCAAAAAATCATGTTGGATAAGAAAATGCTATTACATTCTTTAAATAATTACACATGGATTGCTTGTCGGAAGGAAAAAACACGGCCGAATGTAACAAAACACAAAGTGTTTGTTATGAAACTGTAGATAAATGTCCCGTGCGTGCAAAGTGATATTTTTCGTTTTCAAAAAATAAGTCTCCTTTGAGTTACGACCGCCAAGGTGGCCTATTTATCCAGAAAAAGATGCCCACAAAACTGTAAAATAACAGGTAAAAGGTAATTTTCGCCCACAGAGGGTGAAAACGAAGAGTTTAAACGTTCATTACCGGATTCCCTGAATCATTTTTAATTTTAATAGCACAACATTACAACTAAAATCTTGGTTATTACACCCCCGCCCACCCCATTTAAATGTTGGTGCAAAATATTTTCAGAAGATAAATTTTTATACGTGGCAAATTTGTAATTTCCATATCGTATCGAACTATGTTCAATAATAAAAAAAGTTTGGTACCAAATCATTCGTGACGAATCGATACATTGTTGTGAATCAATCTTGTGCTCGAGATAAAATATTTACCGTCGATTTCGGCCCATTAAAGTTGGACATTGTCTAAAATCGGACGTCCCTGACGTCATTCAACATTGTACCTTTACGACGGGTTCGATTTTCGGTTCACAAACTATTGTTTTTCTGATACATACATCCCTAACGAAGGTGTTGAAACACGAAAAGTTTTTTATGGGACCGCTAAAATTCGACTTTTGAACATTTCAAAATAGCACTGAAAAAACGAAAACTTTTGGAATTTTTTTTCTCGGTTTTAACGAAATTTCCGGGACAATTTTTTTCACTCTCTTCTGCATCCTCTTTAAAGCTTTCAAAATCACCAAAGAACAAAGCTCTAGAGTTTACCCAAAATTTTTAAAAAATTTCGGTACTGTGAAGGGCCAGCGTTTGAAAACAGGACGTTTTTTTAAAACGGTTACGCTTATTCCCCATGCGTATTGCCCACCTCCAGAGATGACGGGTGACGCAAAAATTAGAAAAATTTTCCCCGGCCTTAAAGTGCAGAAAACCCGCCGCGCGCGAAAATTTTGGACATTTTCGAGAAAACGGGGGGGAAGACGGGGTCCGCGCGACCGGGGGTATTTTTTATCGAAATCCTCGATCCTTTCCGGTCTAGGGCCACCCAAATTCCGTATCACACGGCCTCCTCGTGGTGTGGAAAAAAACTCGTTTTATGGAAAACCTCGTTCCCCCCAAGGTCGTATGTTAACAGAGTATTAGTTATAGTGACAGTTGCCTCTTATCAAACAGCACATGCAGAACGGGTTTTAAGCATTCCACCATTACAATAAATGAAAACCTAATTAACAAGCGGTGGAGTATGAAAAGTATCAGATGAGGCAACCCCGCAACTACGAAAATGAAATTAGCTCAAGTCACCAAAGCTTATGCTTCCTGAATGTATATTTGGAAAAGGGGAAGGATAAAAAAAGAAATCAATTACTGCCCAACATTATTTTGTTGAAAGTAAAACCTTGGCTATGTAATAGTCCACCATAATAAAATTTTTAATTAACTAAATTTATCTTGAACTCACTTGTTTCGCGGGTCTTGGTGGCGATCTCCAGACCATAGGCTTTGTTCCAACCAGCGCTACTTTCGACAAACACCCGAACCACGTAGTCGGTGTGAGGCTTAAGATTGTCGAAGGTGGCCGATAAGTTACTTGTAGTTCCCACCAACAGGGGCAGCTGTTGTTCAGGAGTGACCAGTTCGTAGCGGTACCCTAGCAAGAGGCAGTTACAAAATGTAACAATGCAATCATCTACAAATCATGAAACTATTGATCATGAATATTTATATATATATATATATATATATATATATTTTTATTTAACTTAATGTAAAATATGAGATATACAATAAACAATGTTTTACTATGAGATGTTTGAAGAAAATGCGTACATATAAACCTGCACTAGTGGTGAGGTTACAATATCAAACCTTTCAATAAAACACTAACCGGTACCGACTTCCAGTCAATGTTCTTCCCCGAAAATTATGTGCGCCTGATTGTATTTGATTTCTGATTCTGTATAGTGCCAATGAAGAATTTGATCATCGTTTTAATAAAATCCATTCCACATAATCTATGAGTGTTTTTCACCGATCAGTGGTCCAACTGAGCTAACCAGTGAGAGATGTTAGTGGATAATGTTTAGGTTGCAGCTTTACTTTCACTGGTCTAATCAACTGACCTCTGAAGTAACCGTTGAGCTGTCGACAGCTGACTGGAGATGACCACTGCACGTCAAGGCTCGAGTTGCTGCGGCTGAGAATCGCTGGTCTGCCAAGTTGTGGCACCACCTCGGGGACTGGAAGGGTCAACAGTCACGATGAATAGCTTTAATTACAGTCTATACCAAATGTTTAAAGCGGTCGGCAGGACCCAGAGCTACGTCAACTAGTCGACAGAAAAGCTAGTTACACGCATCCTGCAAAGTGGGGTGAAAGGATGGGGATTTCGAGGTCCCTCTGTGGATGTCTGTGACTGTCTTCGCAACTGGAACGCCAGTGGTGATTTGCAGAACCTTGTTCTGTACGGTCTGTAGCTGGCAGAGATGGACTTCAGCACAACTCGATCACACAGTATTCGCCTTGAGGATTTAAAACAATATTATTGTGATGCAATTACTATTATTATCAATTATATTATTGTTTGCCTTATAAGTTGCAGGAATTCCGTTTGGGGCCATACAGGACTGAATGTTGCAAGAACTCAGTAAAGGGCGATCAAGATTCTCTGTCTGACAAAAGTTTTTCCCCCTTGGTATGTATTTTGTATGTTAGTTATCTTTTTGGGCTTTGAGGTTTTTATAATATTATTTTTGTAATACTTGACTTAAAAATATGCCCAAAACTGGTGAAACGCTCAGTTAAGGCGATTCTCTGTCTTTTAACTGACCAAGTTTTTCCCTAGTAGTAGGCCTATATATTTTGTATATTGTCTTGTTACCTTTTTGAGCTTTGTGCTGTTTTTACGATAGTTGGATGAGCGAAGCGAAGACTTCAACTTCACCGACCCCCCAAAAAATTAAGCTCGGGTGTTTTTTTTTTTTTTTTTTTTTTTTCTGTTTGTTCGCTCTTTACCGGGCAAACGGCATATGAGATCTTGATGAAAATTTGAGGGGACCTTCTAAATCTCTGAACTTACACTTGCTACGTTTTTGAGTACAAGCGAAGTAATATTTCTCATGAATATCGTACTTTTACGATTTTTTTCGATTTTTAGTGCGATATTTTCGTGACATTTGGGCTGATTCTGACCAAACGGGTGGGGCTACAACGTTCATATTTCACATGCACATTAAGGTAATGGTGATGTATTGACGTTTGAAAGAAAAAGTTAGCCAGAATCTATAGAAATAAAGGTTTTAATTTGAGTTTTTTGAGGTGTTAAATATTAAAACCTTTATTTCTATAGATTCTGGTTAACTTTTTCAACTTTTTCTTTCAAAAGTCAATACATTACCCTTACCGTAATGTCCATGTAAAATATGAACGTTGTAGCCCCACCCGTTTGGTCAGAATCCGCCCAAATAGCACGAAAATATAGATTTTAGATCTTTCTCACAGCCTTGTATGAAAACTTCACAGGAGATTTTATACCTTACTCACAGCCTTGTTACAAACAATCAAAGATCCAACAGACCTAATGATTGCTTTGTATGGGCCGTGTTATAAATTAATATTAACATTTTATAATTAAAAAGCTCATCCATCAACACGACTAAAAAAATCGTTTGCGAAGCTTCCTAGTATAAGTAAAAACCAATTACCCTTACCCGAGTAGTATAGGCACCGAGCGTTCATACAACTAGCGCCATCCGTGGACGAATCCGGAACAACTTAACTGAATGATCGTCTTCCTTGCGCACTTTCCTATGCTATTAGCTCACATGTCAGAGTGAATTATTTTAGTTTTTACTGTATTGCAGGACTATAATGGATGTTGAGAATGTTTGTAGGATATTCAGGAAGTCCTGTTGCATTGTTGGCTGTTCAAATTGAATCGCCAACACAGAAAAATATGTTATATTTTACAGTTTTCCTGGCAGACCCCATGAGAGGGAATGGCGCGACAGACTGGTCCAAAAGTAGTGACTGGATAGATAAAAGCTTTTCTGTAACCCTACATTTATTTACTCATGCAAACAGTGTATTTATTAGACACAAACCTGAACATTGACCGATAAGTAATAGCCAATAGTCCTTGGTCCAGCTAGACATATCTGTGGAAGGTCTGAAGTTGTGACTGAGTAGGCCTAATTTCCATCATGACAGTTGACAGATCATGTGGCAGACAGAACCTAGCAGACGAAGTCGTATTGTTTTCATTTTGGTATTTTGCACATGCTAAAATTTGAAATTGGACTCATCATAAATAGACCCTAATTAACCTAGGCCTAGTCCACATTCACTGAAATAGGGGTAGATTTAGATTTGATATCGCCAAGGAAGGCAGCTAGGCCTAGGCCCTACCTAGGCGTAGGCCTCTGGCCTAGGAAACTTTTTTGTTTGACCTAGGTCTTATCTCTTTGCCTATACCTGTCAGGACAGTTAGTAGCAAATATGTCAGTAGTGTCTACTAAATAATGCATTGTTGCCCATGTCACTGGATTCTGTTCTTTGTGGCCAGGGCCTAGGGGTGCAGCTATTTAACCATAGGCCTAGGCCTACAGAAGAATCAACACGAAACCTGACAGAAAGCTGCTCAAACTGTTCTCAAGAAACTAAGCCTATCAGAGCCTAGGCATAATTGTAGCATGTACGGTTTAACTTTATGCCCCTGGGACATTTTTTAATGTAGGTAACTAGGCCTAATGCACTTCAAATCAATTATTCACGAAACATCGTCTTAGACCTTGCGGCGTGTTGCGATCGAACTTCGTGATATATTGTGAGTGTTTGGGTATTTATTTCCTATTCTAGTGATATCTTCGTTGACTTGTTATTACACTGAAATCACGATTCTCTGTCTTATTTCACGTGTCAGGCAGGGTTTTGTCTCTAAAAGCTCTGGATAGGGGCTAGTCAAGTTGTGAATCGTTTGGAATTGCAAACAAAAACATCCACTTTTAATCATGATATTTAGCAACTAAAACTATTTTTGTAATGGTGTTTTAGGCCTATACTTTTTCAGGAAAACGATAATAAGATAAGAAGCGATTGTTTGTTTTCATATACTGCATGAACCTTGTGAAAACCACATTTAATAACACAATTTGCGTTGTTATAGCCATTACAGCAATGTCAAATTCTACATGTGATTCAGTCAACTTGTTCCCCCAGTGGCCGCCCAGAGCGCTGCGTGTATTTTTAGTGGCGCGCTCAGTGGCTAATCTCGGTCCCTATAGAATGCACGTATACTCACCACTAGGTATGGTCGCAGCAACCATTTTTGAATCTGGGCCTAGATCACCAGACACTCCGGCCACGCTGATGCTGTACATGGCGTGGGGAAGCAAACCGTCGAGCAGAGCGCTTGTTGACATCACCTCGATGTCTCCTGCTGAGCTGCTGCAATCTTCTAGCTGGCAACCCATCAGACGAAGACACTGTCAAACATGTAACCAAAAACATAGAATCTGGATCTACGTACCTTATTGGTTTGAAAATTAAAGTATGCATATGAGCTAATATCGTAGATGTCATAAGTTGGTTAGGGTACACACATTGTTCTGGTTCTGGGGATGTTGTTCAGGTTGTTCTGAAGGCAATACATTTTACAAGCAAGGAAACGTGCGTGTTATCTATGTGCCCGGTATGGCGCCGCAGCCAAGCCGTGGTGCGCTACACACTCAAGCACCTTATACAGCAAGCAGAGTTGGTGTGGTTTTTTAGGTGTCACCCAGCCGTCATGAAACGTGATGTGAACTTAAAAACTATCAAAATCAAGGGGATTTAACTACCTGACAACACATGCCAAATTTAGTTGGGGTACGAGCATTCCTTCTTGGTGAAAAAATGGATTAAAACATGCTCGAAATCACTTTAAGGATGCTAGCTACTACTGATCCTGCTACTGCTACTGCTACTACTACGGTCTAATTCGTCAGTTTCAATCGGCCAGCGATTCTGACCAAAAACGGGTGGGGCTACAACGATCATATTTTACATGGACATTAAAGTAATAGTGATATCCAACCAAATACAAAAATTTGTAAAAAAAAAAAAAAACGGCAGCCAAGCTCTCCTTCAAAAGTCTTCGGCTGTGAATGCTGTGAGATATAGAAGTTGAGCCAAGCTTTTTATTCTTTCTCCCTAATTTCGCTTTGAAAATAAGTAAGATCATTTCGCCTGTTGACGAGCGCCAAGCCAACAATTTTTGTGGTAAAAAAGTAAAATTTTTAAACTCAAAATCATAAAAAAAATTCTTGGCCATGAACCAAGTTCAATGGCCAAGCCATTTTTTTTATGATTTCGAGTTAAAAAAGTTTACTTTTTTACCACAAAAATTGTTGGTTTGGCGCTCGTCAACAGGCGAAATGATCTTACTTCTTTTCAAAGCGAAACTAGGGAGAAATAATGAAAAGCTTGGCTCAACTTCTATATCTCACAGCATTCACAGCCGAAGACTTTTGAAGGAGAGCTTGGCTGCCGTTTTTTTTTTTTACAAATTTTTGTATTTGGTTGGATATTACATCTTTTTGTTGTTCGTTCGCTATCAAGGTGTAAATGATGGACTTTGAATGATTAAATTATCTAAGTTCAAAGTTGTTTTTTTTACATTTTTGGGCACACGGTCCCCCCAAAGATACCCCTTAAATAAATAAATAAATAAATAAATAAATAAATAAATAAATAAATAAATAAATACATTTTTATTTAGAGTCTACCCACTCAGTTATATAACTGATTTTCAGTGGGGAACTTTAAATCAAAGCGACCAAGCCAACCCTGCAGGCCCCCGACGCAAACGACGAGTGAGCGATAACCAACCAAAGATCGATATTTTTAATAGGAAATATATCAATCAGTGGTATGGACAGTGCGAACACACCGCGGATCAACGCCAGAATCAACAAGGCCGATTCAGAACTCTGAAATATATTATGTGCTTCGTTGCTGGGACGGCTCCAAAGTCACCGTTTACAAACTCCTAAGACAAGAACTGATAGACTTAAGTCCAAATCAGAAGTTAAAAAACTTCTGACTTTAGCGGGAATCGAACCCTGGCCTTCTGCATTGGAAGCAGATACGCTAACACAAGACCAACGCACTAGCTAAGCTCTAGATATTATACATGGTTAAGAGCATGTTTAATTTCATGCTTGTACAAATTACTACCCTGAGTAATTACGCGTTTGATTTGCTAGGACGGCTCCAAAGTCACCGTTTACAAACTCCTAAGACAAGACCTGATAGCCTTCAGTCCAAATCAGAAGTTAAAAAACTTCTGACTTAAGCGGGAATCGAACCCTGGCCCTCTGCATTGGAAGCAGATACGCTAACAACAAGACAACGCACTAGCATAAGCACCAGATATTTATAATGGTTAAGAGCATTTTTAATTTCAAGTTGTAAAATTACTACGCCTGATAATTCGCTTTTTGATTTGTTTTTGTTTTTCCCCGGCCCCAATTTCCCCGGTTTTTGTTATAGGTACTCTGAGGGGGCCCCAAGTTTCAAAGTTCTAAGATGAACCGTTTTCTCAGTAAAGCGATTATTCATAAAGTAGGGAATTACCTACTTTAATAATTTTGATTTTTCCCGGTCCCCGTTACCCAATTTTTGCTTTCCATTTAAAAAGTGATAAAGAAAGAGAAGATACAAAAGTTTTCCACGTTTAAAATCTCATTTGAAACGTTTTTCTTGATGATTCATTTCTAAATTCGATAGTTTTTGTCTTTTTTGGCTCATGGTCACCCCCAAATTTAGCCCCTTGTTTTTTGACGTTAAGATTTTTTATAAGGGTTAAATAGCATTTTTAATTTCAAATTTGTACAAAACCACCCCTTGGTAATTACGCGTTTCGATTATCACCCAAAATTTTTTGATTTTCTCCGGCCCCCGTTACCGATTTTGGTTTTGAAAAAAGAAAATGTCACTGCGTCTGAAGTCATCAAATGTGGTCCAAGTTTCATATTTCTAAAGATTTACCGTTTTCTCTTTTGGCAAATTAATCCCCGCAGAAACCCAAAGCCAGCCCCACCCACCCCCAACCATAGCCAGCCGAAGGAAATTGACGATGTGAGAGTTTTTTTTAACACAAAACGATTGTCGGACGGGTTGATTTTTTTTTTTTATGTCATGGACAAACATCCCAGGTCATATACGAGAAACAAGTTGGAACTTTTTTCGGGGCGGCGTGTGCAGATAGCAAAAAACCCCCCCAAACCCCGAGCTGTTATAGTGCGGGAGTTCGTGTCGCCTAAGCAGTCGCATTCGCTTGACTCCGGGCGACGACCGTGCCCTAAAAAGGGTTTTTTGAAAAAAAAGTTGAAAAATTTTCCTGGAAGGCTAAAAAAAAAAAGGTTTTTCATATAACCCTTTATACAGGCATGCAATCAACAAGAACTATTAATATTTACTTGACAATGATCGCCTTCTTTTTTTTTTTCAAAAGCCAGTCTTTGGACCATTGTTTTTACTTTTCTTGTTACTTGGTGGGATCATAGCAATTTAAAAATAAACTTTGCAAAAATTTTTATTTTTTGACAAAATTTTGCATGAACTTGAAAAAGTTGAATCCCACACAAAAAAAAAACTTTAAAAATACAGCCAAACCTTACACACTCAAAAGAACTGAGATCAAAAAAAGGGGCCAAGCTCCCCCCTTACATTTGCGCATTCTTAAATTAAAAACGTACGTGCCCCGTATCAGCATCCTTAAAAAACTTGGAAAAAATAAATATCCATGTATTACGTTTAAATTTTTAGAAAAAAGAACTGGATGAATTTTTTATGTGTAAATTTAAAAATTTCAAATTCTTTTTTGCCCAACTTTTAAAGGGCTGTAACGGGACACTGTAGTTTATATTTAAATGCGCAAATGTGGAATGGGAAGACGGCTTGGGGGCCCCTTTTTTGATCTAATTATTTTGAGTGTGTAAGTTTTGGCTGTATTTTACAATTTTTACGTGTGGGGGGGTTATTTTCTGACTAGCATTGTCAACCGATGGTTTTAAGTGAGAGTCCTTAATTCGGTTGCGAAAGGGGGAAGGGGCATCTCTACATAGAATAGGAAAATTTGGGATGCCGACGAAAAAAATAATATAAAAATTTTTGGGGAAAAAATTAAGTTTGGGTGGGTAGTGGGCCTGTGGCCCTTTTTACCTGCGTAAATAAATCTCCCAAAAAATCATACAAAAAACATCCGAAAAATATCCAAAAAATCCAGGTTTCCCCTTCTCACATATTCCTTTTTTTATCTAAACCGGAATCATCAACATTCCTACTTGTTTTTTCAACAACGAAGCCGTTAATATGACACACGAATAAAAAGGGTCTACGATCATGAATTAGAATCATGAAAGTGTTTATCGTTAGTGGTGTGTAGACGAACGTTTCTATTATCATTATTAAATTTCACATATGAACGAGGGAGATAAAGGGTAAACTACCTGACTTTAATTTATTCCTTTTAAGGTTCGGTTGGATGTCTGGGGGGGCTCAGGTGATGGTCCGAGAACGTGCTGAAACCCTCCCCCCTTTAGGTCTACCCGGGTAGGGGCTGAACGGGGAAAAAAACACCAAAATAATAATATGAAAAGTTTATCTTTAAGCACGGCGTGTAAAGTGGCTCATGTACCGCAGAAGGCGCCACTTCGGGAAAAAGTGGCGTTTTTGGAATAAGGGTTTCAACATTTTTTTTGAACTTAATGCAAAAAAAAGCCTTTTCTAAAATTGTAAGCAACACATGATGCAGAAAGCGGTTACGCCTCGTTTGAAAACAAAAAACACTGGGTTTACATTGTCAGTTATAGTTTAATAGGGGTAAGTAACGTATTTTAAAAACTATGGGCAATTATTTATCCTTGAGGAAAAAATTAAAAATTTTTTGGTTAGACATCCAAACCTAAAAGTACCGACATAAAAGCCTTTATTCGTAAAAAGTTAAATTTATATCGATGACAAGAAATCTGAAGAACTTGAATAAGTATCAATATCATTCCAAAACATTTATATTATTAAATAAATATTTTGGGAAAGGTCAGATTCGAGAATGAAACAAATCCGCTTTATTGTGTCACAATTTTGCAACACGATTTGCCTCTAATTATGAAAATTTTTTATAATTTTAAAAAAACATTAAACCATTATTTTGGCAACTAAATTCATTCATTTTCCAACACGAAACCTTTCCGTCTAGTTTTCATATTGTTTCCGTGACTTTCTTTGCAATAAGAGTCGCCTACGTTTACACTTGTTTTTTTGATGCTCGTCCCGTTTTTCACAAACTTCGGGTTATTTTTGTGAGTTTACTTATCTATGTCCCCAAATTTGGGATGCTGCAAACAGATCCCAAACAGTCTTGGGGGTTGCAATCGTATATCATACGACCCCCACAAAGGTTTTCACCCGTGGGGCTCGGAGAAAGCGGGGATTCCTTGGGACGTCACTGTTGACTTTCACAATGTACTTTCTTCCAGGGAGAAGCGTCGGATTGCAAGCGGTTACACCCGGTGGCACTTTGTGCACCTTCCAGCCAGCCCATCTTCAGTGCCTTTTTAGCCAAGAAGGACACCAGTGGGGCTTTCCGAGGAAACTGTGTCAGGGAAAATAAGTTACGCTTTGCTTGTATGTCATTTCCCCGCAAACTCAAGACGTTGAAAAATATTGCCTCCCTGCTGTCCGAAAAACCTCATTATAGCAGCAAGATTCAAGGAACTGGGGATTTTTGTTTTCGCTTATAGTCATTTTTTTTTGGAATAAAAAAACGTAAACATACTTTCATTTTATATTATTTTTACAACTTTTTAAGGGGCCTTTTCCTTTAAACATCAGATGGAATTAATGATTTTATTTGAATTCCAAAAAATTCAGGGTTTTCCTATTCCCCCCTTTTCTTGACGATTTGAGCAAATTGTTCCAAAAACGTTATGCACATCAGTTAATACAAATTTTTTAAAAACCCCCTTTTTAAAACACTTTTAAAAAAAAAATCCA
>JAMZAV010012860.1:0-18120 GCA_024449915.1 Sweltsa coloradensis | reverse complement strand
ATTTTTAAACGAATGTCGGGAAAATTGGTACTATCCGGAAGCCGGAACCAACCAAACCTGGAACCGCACATCCTAGATGTAGACCTAATTATAAAAATTCAAACCGGTTCCGACATAGGCTAAGGATCTCAAGTGGTAAGTGGTAAATGAAATTCCAAGTTCAAACAATCCATGCCACTCTCTGCCTCGTCCTGTCTTTGTTTTTTCCTCCGCTATCGGCTAAGTTCGCTCCCAAACATAAATCTCGAGTTTTCCACTCAGCCGCAACTGAGTGCGCCGTCAGTGCGCACTGAAACGTCAGTCACGTGATGCACGGCACCAGTGCTGCCCCGAGTGCAATGTCAGTGGAATACGAAATATGTTTTCAGTGCATAATATAGGCCTATAGGGCTACCATACTAGGAAAACGCCAAAGTTATTGTTGGACGAGTGAGCGAGTACCCGGCCGGGTACATCAATTAAACCGCATAGGCTAAGTCGAGACTTGTCTGCCACTGTGCGTTAACTATAGCGCTATGCACGTTGACGCGGGCTACACCAAATTACGTATCACATCACCAACGTCAAAGTATTAAAGCTATCAAGATTCCAAAATAAAATATGTTTTAGAAAGGTCCATTCATGCACCCTATTTTGACGCCAGATGTTCTGCATCCATATTTTATGCTCTTCAAAGCAAATCCAATTTAGTATAGCTCTGCCAAACATGATTTTTGCAGTAATTAATTTTTTGTAAGTTGGCAGGGCAAAATATAATTCTGAAAATTTTCTCAGTTGTCAACATTCATAGTGGTTACATTGGTGAGAAAGAGTATTTTTTTCCAAAGCAAACTTTAAGTTTAAAAAAATAAAGTAGGTAGGGCTAGTAGCCTAATTTTTGTAATTTTTTTTTCCTAGGTTGGATTCCTGCAAATTTTGCTGTCCATGTTAAGAGCACTCTTCTCTATGGTCTATGGTCCTTGACGTGTTAAATTTCGTCAAAATCGGACGGGTAGTTTGGCCCCTGCACGTCGAACACACATCATACCTACACAGTACACATTAACACAACGAAGAGCCAGCACCACAGTTAGACACTCTTGTGTTATGGGGGTAAGCTAAGCTATGTGGGGCCATCAAATTCCAACTCGCAACCTTCTCGTGGTTTGGCTCGTGATTAGGGGAGTTTTTCTCCCTGAAACTAATGGCGAGCTCTAGGTCGTCGTCGGGAAACTTTCCCCTTCCCTTTGATTACCTCCCCGACGGCGACGACAATGACAACAAGGACGATGAACGACGAGAAGACCACGACGTGGGGGAACCCCTGCCCTCCCCATACGCTTGTTGCTGGTTCTGACCAGCACAGGCCTGTCCACCCCTTGTCCCCCTGCGTCGCCCCTTACGTCCTCCCTTCGTCTCAATTAGCTAAGTTGCATAAATATGAGACGTTAAGGCAATATCCAATCAAATAAGCTATGTGATTGTCACGTCATGGTCATGTTGAAAATAAATAATATTAATAAAAATAAGGAAATGCACATTGTGTTTTTGGATCTGGAGAAGGCATATGATCGCCTGCCTAGAGAGAAAGTATGGAGTGTCTAGAGATAAAAGGAGTGGGGAAGAGGTTTAATAGACAGGATACAAAGTACATATCAAAGGAGTGAAAGTTGTGTACAGACAGATAGGGTAGGTCAGAATGGTTCCAAGTAAATGAGGGCTTGCGAAAAGGTAGTGTGTTATCTCCAACACTCTTTCGGGTTGAAAATGAATAAAATTTTTAAGAAGGGAAACCCAAAACAGATGGAAGGGAACAAAACATTAGGTTTGGGGGGCGATGTTTTGATTTGGGGGAGAGTGCCAGAGAAGTGCGGGGGAAGGGGTGGACGGGAATGGAACAAAATTACTAAAAGAGTTTGGCCCAAAAAAATCAATCAGAAAAAGAGTGAAGTTTGCGTTTTTGCAAAAGAAAAAAGGGGCGGGCCCTAGAGACAGGGGAAAATATTGTACTACGGGGAGAAGTCTTAGAAAAAAAAAAGAAAAAATTTAAATTTTTTGGGAAAAGTATTTTGACAAAAGATGAAAAAGGGTGTAGGGAAGTTTTCATCTAGAGTGCAAAAAGCAAAAGGGTTTTCCCAAATTGGGAGAAATTTAAACTAGGGAATGGGGTTTTTCCCCACAAAAATGTAAAATTTTGCTGTAAAGGCATATTTTGTACCTATACTAACATAGGGGGCCCGTAACATGGGCAGGGGGAAAACAAAAGAAGAGAGTCAGCTGAAAGCAGCAGAAATAAAATTTTTTAAATACGAAGTATTAAGGGAGTTACAAAGATGGACAAGATAAGAAGTAATAAAAATAAGGAAAAAAACTGGGATTGGAGAGTTTGAATTTTAAGCTGGGAAAAGAGAAGTCAAAGGGAGGTTTTGGGACATATGAAAAGGATGGCAAAAGAGAGGTTTCCCAAGGGACGAGAATTTGAAGGGGCCCAGGGGAGGGGGAAAAGAAAGAGTAAAAGGGCCCAAGAGAAAAAGGGGAAAGATTAATTCAAGAAGACTTGGGAAAAACGGAATGAAGGTGGGAGCATGTGGAAAGAGAAAAGCTGGGGGAGGACAGAAGGAGGGGGAGAAAAATTGGGGAGGGGAAAAGGATTTTAGAGGGATGTGGAAGAAACACGAGCTGGCAAGCTTAGTATCTACAGTTTAAGACCCTAATCCCAAAAGACAGGTTCGGGGCGCGGCGCAGAGTGTTAAAAAATAAAATAACAAGCTCTACAGTTATGTTTCAAATAATTAGGGAAAAAAAATTTTCAACCTTTACCAAAAAAAAAAATTTTGAACAAAATCGGATTTGTCTTTTTTTTTCTTTGGTGGGTTATTGCTTGGGAAAAAAATTTGATAATTTTGGAAAAACTTGATGAGAATTTTAAACTGCTTTTGAAAAAAAAGAATATCCTTTTTCCCATGACAGGCGGTTTTAAATTTTTACTTTTCTAAAACATGTGGTAAAATTTTGATATTTTTTTGAACCCAATAATTATGGTCTTTAATCTTTAAAATTACATCGGGAAAAGGGTTACAAAAAAACGGTCAGAAGTAGGCCCAAAATGGGTTTTGAGGGCTGCACGAGTTCCGGTCGGTGCTTTTAGGATCGCATGTACAAAAAAAGCCGATAACGGCGGGTTTTTAAAGTCATCCAGTCTGATATCGCCATCGTGGGGTGGGGCCCTTCCCCCTTTCAAACGCAAATGTCGAGCCCAAACCAGTGCCCCCTTCCAGTAAAAATTTTTTTTGGGTTTTTATTTTTCATAAAATTTTTCAAACATGAGGGACAGAAACCCATAGCAAATTTTTAATAAAAAAGCATTGTATTTTGGGAAATAGGTAAGATTGTAAACAAAAAAAAAAAAAAAGGTACCCTTTTTTTTCGGGGAAATCTGTTTTAAAAAAGCACTGCATCCCCCGTTTGTTGATGTATCATGAGAAATTAACTATAAGTAATTATGTTGACTTTATTTTTTTTATCGCAAAATTTTATTAGTGAAAAATTTAAACCCGGGTGCCCAAGGGTTTTTGCCCGGTACGGGAACCGTTTTCTAAAACTTTCCCGGTGCCCCAAGGGAAATAATAAAAATTACTTTTTTTGTCCCGGTTTGCAATTTTGGGGTGAGAAAGTGACCTGGTTTTTTCAAAAACTTTTCCCGTGCATGGAAAGATAATGTTTAAAAAAATATGCTCCTCTAAAATACTTTAGTAAAAACAATAAAAAATTTTTTCCCCATTTCCAAAGAAGATAATTCTTTTTCTTAGGGGTTTGCGAGTTTTATTACTGATTTTGGTGGAGGTGGGGGGTCGCGCGGGGTGTGTGAAAACGAAAAATCTTTGGGGCCTAACTTTTTTCCGTTTCCCTTTAAACAAATGCTAAATAACTTACCAAATAAAAAATAATAAAAGTCTTATGATAAAAAAATTTATATTCATTTGGGAATTTTTAAACCTTTTTCGGGGAAAAAAATATAATAAAAATATGTACTAAAAGTTTTTGTGCACAAACGAAAAAATGTGAATTTTTATAAATTTACTTTGATTTCAATCCCCCAATTTACGAGAACTTTTTGAAAAATATTTTTGGGTTTATCAGTTTAAAAACATGCGGGCCCCCTGTGTTATAAAAACTTCAAGGGCACAGATTTTTAAATACAAAGGGTCGCCGAGATAGTGCAGGGAATGCGTTTGTTGGGGCTGCGCGTCTTTTTACTTCCGCTGTCCCCGACGACCCACTTTGGGGAGATATATAACGCCAAACCCCCTTCATACTTTACCATTGGGCCATGTGGGTTTATAAAACAAATGTTTTGGGTTGATTTAGCGGTGTAAGTTTTTATAAATCTATGTTATTTTTTGGGGTCAATTGAACATTCTTTAAATGCTTTTGTCAATCGACAGAAAAATTAAATGCGGGAAACCAAAGCTGCATTGCAGTCTTGCATCACAAATATAAAAAATTTTTTTAAAAACAGAGGGGGCTTCTTTGAGGGAAATTTTTTAAAAATTTGAATAGTGGGGGCCAACACTTTTTAAATACAAGGGGGAAATTTTAAAGTCCGCTGGTTGTATCCCTACTGTACCCATACACAAAGTTTTTTGTTGTTTTTTCCGGGGCTTAGGATAATTTGCGTGTTTGTTACCCCACACATAAAAAAAAAATTGTAAAAAAAAACACCCAAAAAACCTTAAACACTAAAAAAGAAAGAGATTTTTAAAAAAATCCCCTTTAAAATTTGGGTTGCTGATAAGGTGCCTAAAGTGTATAGCGCCCCGCGGCTTGGTTTGGGGGCGCCCTAACGGGGAAACCTGTAAAAATTCAAGATAATATTTTTTAAGAAAATATGACTGGATCGTATTAAAATTCCCCCTATAGTTTTCACCAAATTCGTTTCCCAAATTATTATTGTTTAAACTGATCGAACTTTAAATTTTCATGGATTTAGGGTTTCCCCCCAACAAACTTTTTTGGGCTTTCCCGCAGTCTTTTTCCCGCACTTGCCCCGGGGGGGGGAAACCCCTTTCGGGACGTCCCGTAAGGGTCCGCCCAGAAGTGTCCTACTGGCCGAACCGGGTCCCCTACGGGACGTCCCGCGTCTTCCCCCTAGTTTCCCGCACGGGGGGCGTCCCCCGATTTTTCCCCGAAACCCGCACGGGACGTTCCCGCGATTTTTCCCGCTAGTTTCCCGTTTGTATCTGTAGCGCGGGTCTAGGTGCTTTAAAAAATGTAGGCCTTAAAAACGATAAAATTAAAAAAAAAAAAAAAATTTAAATTTTTTAATATCGGTTTAAAGGTTATTTTTTCTTATTTTTGACACCCGTTGATTTCCCGAGGGGGAAAACAACATGTATTAATTGCAAGTTTAAAATTTTAAAAATTTCCCAAATTTGTTTTCTCGAAACCGTCCCGCAGGGGATCTCCAACTGTAAGCCCGCATCTAACCCTTTCGCCACGGGGGGATGCTTGGGGCGGAGTGGGGAAAAAAACCCATAGTTAAACCCGCAAATCTACTCTAGTATCATAGTTTTTGTGTGCCCTTTCTTTGTGGCCATCCGTATAGTCTTTTAATTATTTTTGGGTGTGTTGGGAAAAGTGTTTAGTATATTTTTATAATGGTGTAGGAAGTGTAGGAAGTTCCCAAACCAAAAAAAGTAATCGCCTCAGACACGTCTATTTTGTGACGGGAAAAAATTTTTAGACATTGAGTCAGTTATCGCCGTACCCAAAAAAACATGTTTTTTTTCCGTACTTTTACCGTTGAAGATACATATTTAAAAAATTAATGTGAAATTCCCAAAATTCTTGCCCTTGGGCTGTTTATCAAATTTCTTGTGCTATTTAAAAAACAAAATACACCCGTAGTAAAACCCCAGTAAAACCCATTTACTCTACAAAAAGCTGGTAAGTGTCGGTGAAAATTTATAAAAAGTGTCTAAGGGCGAAGAGACTGTTCAAGGAAAAACAATAATGACGAAGAACCATGTCGTGGACACAAAACCCTTTCCCAAGGGAAGTTTTTTTTTTTCACCAAGCTGTAATTAAAATTCATTATTGGGGGGGGTTTAAAAACCCTTTTAGCAATGAGCAAAACCCAATGAGCAAAACTAACTAATTTATTTAAAAACAACAGGGATGGCCAAAAATAGTATTAATAAAATTACCCTTTCAATTAAAAATTTTTTTAAAATTTAAAAGTGTTTTTTGGGAACATCACAAATATTTTTTTGGGAGTTTAATACCCCCCAAATAAAAAAAAAATTTTTAAAAAAAAAAAACGGCCAAACCAAGCTTCCTTCCCCCCCAAATTTTCGGTGTGAAAGCTGGGGATATAGAAGTTGAGCCAAGCATTCATTCTTTTTCCCTAGTTTGCATAGAAAAAAAGTTAAAAATCATTGCGCCCGTTTACAAGCGCTAAACCAACCATTTACCCCTCATTTAAAAAAACATGCAATTTTAAAAAAAAAAAATTTTGTGAATAACCCTTATTTTTATCACAAAAGATTGAAATGTGTGGAGGAGGTTTGAAAAAACCCCGTTCGCTCCCAAGTTCGGTCACGCCAAAAAAGAGGGGAAAGGAAAAAAAAAGACAATAGACGGGCGACCGGTCCCGGGTCTCGGGCCGCGGATGGTCACTTTGTATTCAAGGATAGATAAAATTTAGGTTTCCCACCCACCCCGGGAATCGGAAGTTTTTGTCGATTTTCGCAATATTTTAACACCCGAAAATGGTTATCGGATGGGCTGATTTTTTTTTTTAGATCAGGGAACCCCCATATCAGGTCATACACCGATTTCAAAAATTGTAAATTTTTTTGGGGCGGCGTTTTCAGATAGTGAAAAAACCCCCCCCAAATCGGGTGGGGGTAAACAGGGTTGAGTTTGCCATGGGCCCAGCTTGGCCCGCGGGCGAACCGGGCCCCGCCCTTTGATTACGTTTCCCGTAGAAGCCATACAAGAATGTCAGCACATTTAACCCTGCCCACGTGTAAATAATAAAATTAATATTTGACGTGAATGTGCCAAAAAAATTTAAATAATTTAACAAAATTTTTAAAATATTTAAAAATTTTGTTAGAAGTTTTATTTGGGCCAAATTTTTCTGTTCATGTGTTCGGTTTTGGCCCCCCGGGCCCCACAGGGGGAATAGTGTATCTGCGCGACACGGAAGTAAAAAAGACGGCCCCCGGGCCGAACAAAAAAGCATGTCATGGGACACTCCCGCGATCGATAAAATATCTGTGCATTGGGGAAATTTTTATAAAAACATGTGACAGCATGTTTTTAAGAATGATAAACCAAAAAATATGTTTTCAAACGTTTTCGTAAATTGGCATTTAATATCAAAGTTTAAAAATTTATAAGTCACATTTTTTCGTTTTAGACCCAAATTTAAAAACTCTTTAAATATTTTTAAAGGGTTTAAAAGGGGTATTTACGGAACGGTCGGGTTGTCTTCCCAAAAAAAACGTACAAAGTTATTGATTGAACAAGGATCAAAAGGGTGAAACGTCGTGCGGAAGGTTTGCGGCGCGCTCAAAACCGGGCCCTGGTAGAAAAAGGCCGGGGTTCTTTCGTATAAAGGGTTTATGGTAGTTATTTTGAATTAGGTTTTTAAAAAATATAATTCATCCCCCGTTCTACCCCCCGGAGGGGTTTTCCCAAATTCATAAAATTGCCGGTTTTGGGGGCCCCTGCAAAAGGATGGGAAAGCCTTCGCCATTAGAGTAATTTTCCCCTTTGGGAAAATTTTTAAAAATTGTTTTGTAAAAAAATTATAAGTGAAAAACAAAAAAAGGAATGAGTAAAAAAAAAATAAAAAAGTTTTCCTAGAAGGGGGTCGAAAAGACGTCCTCTCGCATGCAAAAAAAAGAGCTCTAAAACCCCCGGCCAACAATGGGCCACGGTTTAAAAGTTTTCGGTCTAGAGGATTTTTTTATACGATGCACGATAACTTGCGATAAGCGTAAACATTTGTCATACTATTAGGACACTTTTAATAGTTATAAAACGTTCTGTGATATATTTTAGAGTGGAATTTACGGGCTCTTTTTACAAGAAAGTTTCAATTAAATTAAATTTTTTTTTTTTTATTAAAAACTTCGGAAAGTGGCAGTCAGTCGCCCTGAAATCATCCCCAAAAACCTTTTGGGCCAAAAAACCCAAAAATATCTCGTGGTTTGAAACGTGGCTGGTAATGCGGGTAGCCTAGGACCCAAGGGGAGAAGACGCAAACTGTATTGGCAGAGCTAACCGATAGCGGAACGATTTAGTTTAGGTAGTCACCGCAAAATTTGAAAGCGCTCGGCCCTGCTTCCGACTCTTAATGCCCTTGATAATGGTGAAAACCACCACTCAACCCGACATAGTTGGAACTGAGTTATGATGATTATTATTATAATAATAACAGGCCTACCTTGTTCCACGGCATCATTGACTTTATCAGTCAGTTCTGAACGCTCCTTGTCGTAATTCTTGTCTTTGAACTCATGCTTGGGTTCAGCCTGTAAACGTTCCAGTCGTTTCTTTCTCCGTTCAAACTGCTTCTTGTTCTCTGTCGGCTTGCAGTGCAATCCAATTCTTGAGTCGTTGCTCTTCGTTAATGTCCCTAAGACGACGACCACTCAGATCCGGCATGCTTCTCGATTAGTCGTCTTCTCAATTTGAGCTCCGATTGCTCGCAGCATCGATCCAAAACCTAAATTAAAGAAAGTTGAGATGTAGCTACCCCAAGTAAATTGAATCAATCAACTAGGCCTATTCATTCAAATCTCAAGAAATTGCAGTTAGGCCTATTTATAATTTGATTACTAGTAGCCCTAACTACTAAATAACACTCATCACAACATTATCCAAAAAGGGATACATACATAGGCCTAGTCAAATCAAACAGTCATGGCAAAGTTGAATCAAATTAAACATTTCACCAAGTTAAGAGTTGATGAAGATTGGGTGGTCAACCAACAGATTACCTGAAGTGGAGTAGGCATGCTGCAATAGAAAACAATGCACACTTCACTTCACACATTCTCAAGTAGGTTAATATTCACAACTAATTGAAGAGCCGCAAGCATACACCGCTTAAGGTGCTTTACCTCGTTTATGCCCACACAGCCAGCCTTGGTCCCACGTTCTATTTGAAGTCATAACACACTTCGAGTTCACCAATTTGCACACAGATAGGGCCACACTGAACGAAAACGTATCACTATGCAGTTGTCTATGCATGGCTTCTAGCTCTACCGGCCGATGTTGCCGCCGTCACAACCGCGTATCTCAGATCGATTTTTGTCACTTAGGCCTACACAGTTTATGCTCGCGGTCCCTCAATTGGCACCTGCGCAGAAGGCGACTTTCAAAGGTTAAACAGCAGGGACATTGAATTTGAATAATTATCTAGCCATAGATTTTAGTAGTAGGCCCCTACCTAGAAATAGAGAAGAATTATGGTAACATGTGATTTTTAACTTAGGCCTAGCCTACTATTTTCAACAAATCGAAAATGTGATTGTAGGCTATCTTAGTAGGCTACTAATAATTTAACTTGAATGTTATGAATGGCTAAATGAGCCAATACTAATAAATAAATAATACACGCATACATACATGAATTAATACTTTTAATTGCTATTGCTGATAGTGATAGTCTACAAAACACATAGGTAGGCCCTAGAGGCCTCGGCTTAATAATCTTGAGCAATATGTGTAACATAACATAACATTTCTTAACGGTTGCAAATGGGGCCCTTCCGCCCGGTGGCAACCAATCACTCCCCCCAGACCTAATTTCTGCCCTCCCCTAAAAACGATCTAAATTCCCTCAAAGACCCACTAGCTACAATATCCCCCGGCAAGTCATTCCATTCCCTAACAGTCCTTTCCAAGAAACCATACCGACCCAGATTCGTTCTTACTACTTGACGCTAAAACTTCCATGAATGATTCCCCCTCCCCCTGTAAAGCCCCTCCTCTAGCCTCTTGCGGATGTCCCCCCACCCCCTACTTCCCCTAACCTCCCTTCTTCTTCCCTCTAATTTGACTCCCACCCCAACTCTCCTAACATTGCAGTGACACTGTCATATACCCTCGCTGCATTCCCCTTATCATCCTCCTCCCACCGCCACCGCCTAACCTTCCCCGTCCGTAACCCTTCTTGCCATCCTACGTTGAACCTTCTCTACTCCAAAATCTCCCTCAGCTTATACGGATCCCATGCCGCTGCCCTATACTCCAGGACAGGTCTAGCCACCACCTTATATGCCCGATCTTTAAACTCCCCGGCTGGCCTCTTTTAGATTTCTCTTTATGAATCCCAGAGCCCTTTTTCCCTTCTTAACAACTTCTTACGTACCGGTAGTCTTTATCGTGAAGTTGATAGCCTGTTAACACAACCACAGGGTTCCATGAAATCACTTGTTGAGTAGGGTGTACCAGAGTGTTCTTTTGAAAGGCCCAATGTTGCCAAACAATGAGTTTTCTTAATTTAATGACTAGCCTATAATTCCTTCAACAATTATTTAACAAGTTTGGCCCGGTTCCAAACCGTGTAAGGAATTTTCATTGTTTAGGAATCCAAGACTCTTGATTTGCTAGTAATATTTTATGGCCTGTAGTGAAGTTAGGGACATCTGATAGGTCTGTCGTAAGGATTAGGTACTATTAACGTTTGATTGGTCTGTCATAAGGATTTTGTTGTTTTATAAGCTGTGATAACATTTATTTCGACTTAAACAAAAAGCCATTTAATTAACACAAAAAGTAGTAGCCTAATACCTATTCCCTTATGACAATATAAACAATTCCTTACGGCGGTGTGGGAACTAAGACTTGCCGGTATACCGTCCTCTTTCTAAAATAATTGCAGGTTACTTAGGCCTACGCCTACTAAAAATTCAAGATGCTATAGGCAGGGTGACAGGACAGGGGGATTTCCCCCCCTCTGGTAATTTCATCCCTGGCTCTGTTTTACGGGAAAGGTATAGATAGGTAAGGTCCGCCGGGGAGGCTAAAACCCCACCTTGGATATCCATCTCATCTCATATCAAATGACTTTTTTCGTAACGTAATAAAAAAGGTCAATTTACACATATTCCTTTCAAAATAATACCTCAGATCGCTTCCATCTAATGCCATCTCGAGGGCAAAAATACCCCAAAAACAAAATTGATTCCGGCAACTGGGGCTTTGCCCCAGACCCCTTAAAACCATACTATACTGGCCACCCCCCCACCCCCCTCTGCCAAGCCGTCAATTCGCACCCTGCATATATAGGCCTATATAAACTCACCTCCTTTCCTCCAAGCATCCGAAGAACGACATGCACACTGCTTCTGCAACGAAGTAGTTGTCACCAAGATTTGCCCATTGTGTAGCATTTTAAAAGTCATCGCTACATAGACCGTTATTCTGAAAAAAAGAAAAACAAGACGTGCAGATTTGAGCATATTCTTTAATGTACCCAATGTTAATTACTAACCCTTGTACGTACTAGGGCCTATAAACTTAATTAGGCATATAGGCCTACATAGGCTTATAATAGCTCTACCCGAAAGGTAGGGTGTTATTTATTTAAATCAGATTTAGGCCTAAATGAAATTATTTAATTTAATAAAAATCATTGATTTAAATCAAATGCACTTTTTCTTCATTTTGAGCAACCTCCTAGCCTAGGCTAAGTTTTCCTTAAGAACCTTTTTAATCAGATTTTCTGAAATGCTTGTGAAAGTATTTGATCCGCTCACCAACTTGACAAGTTTTGAACAACTGATATTGTTGATTTGAATAAAATAAATCTAATTTAAATCAAATAGGCCTACGCTTAAATAATGATTGTGTGTGAATGCCTGAATGGGGTGTCGAGGAGGGTGTCCCGAAAAGCGCGGTGTAGGTACATATTTAAATTTGGGCAATCCCACAGCTAAGTGTCCCTGACTAGAGAAAATGAAATATTTTAAAAGAAATGTATTTTCATGAAAATTTAAGTAAATTAATATGTTGTGCTTTGGAAATAATTTGTAAAAGTCCATAAAATTATATTTTTTCTCACTTTTGCATGCATTTTAATTTTCACGGTACTTGTTCATTAACGGGACCCCCCCCTCAATTTTTTAAAAATTCGTCCCTCCATCGTCGGTTTTTATTTATTTATGTTTACAATGAATAATTTTAACTTGCGAGGAGTTGAATGTGACTCAGACGTTGAACATGACTCACACGTTGACTAAGGTGAGTACATCTGTGCAGTAAACCTACCGTATATAATTGTATATTTTTTGAGTGGAATGGAGTATGTACCGGTATTGTAGGAGTTGTAATTGTCTAATAAAATGTTTTCACCGAATTTTCACATTTTTTTAGGGGGGGTCCCGATAATGAACAAAGTACCATTTTCACTACACTGCAGGTTGGAGAACATTTAAGAACATATTTTAGCTATTTCAATTTTGAGTATGTTTTAAGCAAAAAAACTTATTCATTGAAACTCCTTTCATTACCGTACTGACATGTTGTATTGACAAGATAATACAAAAAAGTTAAATAATTATATGAACTTTAGCATTTAGCCTAACTCTTTTTACCAATAGGCCTCTCTAGTAGACTGTGGCGCAGCCCTAGCGGCAGAGTGTGTCAACTGGGAAGGTGTCGCGTGCTGCGGGAAATGGCTGGTAAAGATGCGGATTTAAACGCGTGAGGCAACAAATTAATCGCTAGCTTTGTACAAGATGGTACAACTAGCAAGAATATGTGTTTGTTGTGTTGTTAGATGTGGTGACTGATACGTGAGCAAGCACAAACCCTAGCATTTATCAACTGATCTTCGAATTTACAGATGAAGTAAAAGGGTTTAGAAGACTGGAGTAAACTTTATTTTTAATAAAGGCCTACTATATTAATACTAGAGGCATACCTGCCAAGTTTTGAATTCCCAAATTCCTAAAAGTCCCCAAACAGACTTTTAAGGGGCAAACGAGGTGGCGCGGGCAACCGGGGGGTCTGGGGGGCGAGCCCCAAGCAAAGTGGAGGGGGGGTCCGGGGGGCTTGCCCCCCGGATTTTTTTTACATCTTGGTGCAATTTCGTGCGTTTTAGTGAGTTTGGGGACACTTAATCATTCTTTTTTTCTCGGCATGTTCGATGGAGGGGGTAGGGCGGGCGGGCCGTGAGGAGGAGGGGGTTGCACATACCGAGGAAGGACAAGAAACGTGAAATTCACACGGCGCGCAGTTTTCAATATAAAATAACGATTTTTTTGTAAAAAAAAAAAAAAAAAAAAAAAAAGTTTTTTTTTTGAAAATTTTTGAAATTGAAATTTCGTAAAATTGACAGGGCAATCGTAAAATCGTAAATGACTACCGTTTTTCGTAAATTTTACGAATAATTCGTAAAACTTGGCAGGTATGTAGAGGGATACCACTATTCTACTAGGCGTTTGATAAAGTACAGACATGCCCTGAGTTATAAATTTATAGTCAAATTATAATTAGGCTACATTATTTTAGTGAATTACCTTGGATTTCATCTAGACCTACACGTAGGTCTAAAATCGCAAGTCATGATTCATGAACATACATTAAAAACCTTCATCGACAATAATTAATAGAGATCATGGCATGCAAAGCATTATTGGCATAACAAATTAACATAATTTAGACTGGACAGTGGACATATATGTCCAGATAGGCCTACATACATTTACACATACCTACACATGGGTGGGGCGACTCTTATCCCCCCCCCCCCCCGATTTTACTGACATAAGCAATAGTTATGAGTTAAACTTACGTTTTTTATGGGTTAAGAAAATTAGCCTTTTTGAGTGACACCAATAACATAGCCGTGCTCATAAGTTCATAACCACCCCCCCCCCCCCATAATAACCCCCTTCCACCCTTCTGTTACGCCATAAGAAAGTAATTTATGTTTATGAAGTGTGCACAAAATACATTTTTCAGCATTCCATTAGGCCTAACTTAGGTTAATTATGCACTAATGTTCACCCTTGAATTTGATTAGTAAAATCACAAAATTTAGTGCATTATAAAGATAGTAGATACTATTAGCCTATATGCAAAACATTCACTGACAATGCACTAAATATGTTCACAATTGAAATGTATTACAACAGATTTGTGAGGGTTTCGTCAAGTAATTTGAGTGCATCTTTGAAAATACGTTTGCATTAATGAATGTTTGTGTTTACAAACAAACATGCATTAATGTCCACTATTGAAACGGTATCAAATTAACTATATGGGTTGACTCCTTCAAGATAGCACCCCTCCCCCCCCCCGAATTAATTTGAGTATATCTCTTGAAATAAGTTAACTCTTTTGTGCACAAACTTGCACAATGTACTGTACAAGCAATGTATTGTATATTGTACATTATTTATTACTTGAAATTCGATAGGGGGAGGGGGGCGGCAACTTGTCCTACCCCAATTTAACGTCATCCTTGAGAAAGGAATGTCCGAAGACTTGAGCAATTAATTTAAGTGAACTCATTACCTAGCATTCATCATTTTGAAAAAAACAAAACTTTTCGTCAGGATTGCTGGTGACGGTTTTTGTTCCGACAACCTCCTGTATGAAGTCTCGAGTGTTGTATGACCTGCATCCCGTATACTTATTATTGAATTAAAATAAAAGTTATATAAAAAAGTAGGCCTACTGATTTTTTTTTGTTATTTTGTGAATGTTATAATATGGAACCAAATCTTGTGGTGTCATAATTGCGGTTGTCATTACTTTTATTTGATTATGTTGGCATGGCATTTTAAGTACGCATCGTAAACAGTAGAAAATAAATAAGAGGCAATGTCGGGCTTACATAAAAATAAGTTATTGGCAGGCGAGGTCCATGATCTATGAAATTGTAATGATCCAAATCTCCTTCAAAAATCAGATAGCCATCTGCAAATATTATTCATGCATCTAATTGTAGGCCTGCTCGAACATTTCTTTTCACACTGTATCAGTAGTCTTATTTGTTCCTTTATATTTAGAATCGTGTAATTTTGTATGTGTTCTTATATTGATCAGGATCTATGCATTATTTATTCAATAATTTTAATAATATTAGGCCTATATTGATTTTGGTCCTGGGTTGAAGAGCGTACCGTGCACTTGCCGCATTCTAGCAACCTTGGCGGGAAAGTACAACAAGTTAACAAATAATAAAGCTACTATTATTTTCGTACAAATCTACATTATTTTCCTTTATTTAAGTGTTAATGTTCGTATAGCAGCTGCCCTTTTCCAACAAACCACTAACAAAGTGCGCAAAGTAATATTTATGTGCATCAATGTAGCACGATCCTATGGTTTACACCAGCCATTTTCAAATCGTGTCACCTTCTAAACTCCTCTCGGGTGCCGCTAGGGATCGACGGTGGCGCGGCGCGCGGCTACTTCGGAGGCCTATAGGCCTACACTGTTTCCTAATGTACTAATTCCGTACCAAAAATCAATTTTTTTTTTAATCTTCTAACGTTTCACTAAAATAAGGAAGATTTAAATGAAAAATAGTTTAAAAAAATATGTATTACTCCACATTTCATTGGTAACGGAATTACAGAACACCATTGCTTTGAAAAACAGTGTTAAATGTTGATAAAGTAGACTCCCGTGTTAGTAATCACCCTTTTTTCATTAGACTATCATTACGAGTTTTTTAATTTTTATTATTAATATTTGCATTTATTTGTACACAAACTTTTGACATGTAAGATTAAAAAAATAAATGCGAGAATGGCAGAAAGAGCATTGCCCCATAGTACGTGAGTACCTGCCACCTTCTAATACAATTATAATAAAATACAATGTCCAAGTTAAATAGGCCTACAGTATCAAATAAAACATCAATAAATATCTTTCTCGATTTGGTAATCGGGAACACGTAGGTGAAATTGATTTTTTGACCAGTAGGGTGTTGCAGCCCGGACTAGTCAGGCAGTCTACCTATTGTGTAAGAAGCATCATCGGATGTTTTGTTTAATTACTTGAACCGTAATTTGTTAGGGGCTTTTAAATACGTTGAGATAATTATCGACCATCAGTGGGGCTCAAGGCAGGTCGCACAAGTGCCAAACGTCACACCCCATTGCCCCCTTTAAAAAATTTTGCGGCACCCCCTTCAGCCAAGTAGTAATTAGCAGGTTCTGGTAAACAAAATATTAAAAATTCAGCAATTTATGTCAATTTTTGACTTTTGTTTAGTAAAATAAGTTTTGTTTCAATTTTCTAGGAAACCCTAGTCTTGATTTGCTAACTTTTCACCACAGTCAATGCACTCAGGGATAGGCCTGTCTTCACCACAGCACCATATGAATCTCATAGCTAAGTGGCTGTTATCATACAACCGTGTTTTCACAGATTCTTAATAGTACTTTGCTTGCACAATTTAAAATTATTTATTTATGCAATAGTTTTTGAACATTAGTTTTTACATGTCACTTCACTCCCTTCACTATCGCCCAATTTGGGGGGTGGCAGCTAGCATAGGAAACAAGATCAGCATCGTTGCTGCGTGATTACGCAATGTCCATTTCTCAATTGGGACCATTTTGAATAAAAAACTGTTGTAATGAGTCGATTAGTAGGCTACATTTTTTTTTCTTTGTGTAAAATTAATTAGTAGGCCTAGGCCTACTTACTGTGGCCTATTTTTATATTTAAAAAAAATGCTTGTTTTTATTTATATACATGTCCCGGTAGCCCTACCTACAAGGATTTCGCGGCACCCTTCCATAAGGTCCGCGGCACTCTGGTTGGGAACCACTGATGTAGGGTATAGGCCTATTAAGCATAAAAATGTCATCACGGGGGATGAAGTTAAATAAATGTAGGCCTCTGTTGCAGGGTTTGCCACCAAGAAAATAAAAATCCTGTTTGAGCACATCAAAAATCCTTAGAAATCCTTAAATGAAACACCCAAATCCTTAAAAATCCTTTAATGCCTAAGTGTACCAATTTTTATATATTTATAATGGGAATTGTTGTAAAAAAAATTGAAAACATAATTTTTTTAAAGAGTAGGCCTAGGCCTATTTTTTAATGATTTGAGGGCGAGGCCAAAAAGGGTTGATACATGGTATCACCATAAATGCATTTTAACGATTTTTTACGGGTCTCATAACCGCGTTTTATGACCCGGCACCTCCACCAATATATGCACCCCCCAGGTTAATTTAATTTAGACTACCTACCCGGCCCCCTCCACCAAAATTTCCCAAATTTTGCATTTTTGGTGTAAATTTTGATAATTTATGCCTAGGCCTGCATCGAAAATATTCCCACTTATCGATATCGCATTGAAATATAGATTTTTTTTACCAGACCTAGTTAAAAACGGCATTCAATGAAAAACTAAAAAAAGCTTCTTTTTTTTAAATCGTAAATTGGAATAAAAATCCGTAGATCCGTTTTGCACCCTCAAAATCCGTTGAAACAGATAAAATCCGTAATAACGGTAACCCTGCTCTAGGGCCTAAAGAAGACAAATTATAGGGTTGGGGCCTGGCCTAGGTGAGATAATGGTAAAACTTCCATATAGGTAGGCCCACCAGTAGCCTACTAGGATAGAACAATTTAGCTCGTAATGTCAAAGTTTGAAAAACTAAAGTAACGACCGGTACGTTGTCGGCCTAGGTTACAAGAAATAAAAGGGCACTCTTCGGTTGGTGTTGGCCAACTTTTTAACACTGGTTTTTCACTTAAAAACGACGGGAAAAACCCCTGTAAATGATTTATATTTTATAATTGCAGTTAGGCCTAGAATAAAAAATGCACTCGCAAGTTTCATTTCTTTTTGTTTTTATAAACAAAAGTAAGTTACAAGTAGCGATGCGTGACGTCCTTTAGGCCGACCCATCATGCTGAGAACTGAGCACCGCCACCCAGCCGAGGTTTGTACTCACTGCTTGCAAGTAACCTTAGGCCTACAAAACATAGGCCTAACAAAAAAATCCTAAAAACAAAAAAAAACTATAGTCGCTATTTTTAACAAAAAAATCCTAAAAACAAAAAAAACTTTAGTCCTATAGTTGCCGGCCTATTTTAAACAAAAAAACTTTAAAAAAACCTTTAACGGTGCCTTTTTTT
>JAMZAV010012859.1:0-18138 GCA_024449915.1 Sweltsa coloradensis | reverse complement strand
GACAGTAAAAAATAATAAGTACATTTCCCTTTTTATATCTAATCTATATTAGTTTTAATTCTTCATATGGGCAAAGCGAATAATAAATCGTAACGAACGGACCATCTGCAACGCGTCAATTATTGCAAGCAGCAGCAGATCTAAAACAGATCTACGAAAACATCGCAATGTTTACGTTATCTGTATGTCCAAGCGAGGACACGCTAGCTTTTCCCTGCGTCTGCTTGAACGAGAATCGAGGAAAGGAAGTAGTTCAGCCGAAGATGTATTAATGCTCAAGTAATGCATTCGTTCGGTCGCCGATGATGCGACTTGCCAACGGAATACAGTAGCTAGTAGGATCTCCATCATGTGCACGCTTGAAGAAAGAACATCACATCGTTGTCATGGTTGTACGTATCAAGTGGTGCATTTATAAAATTAAAGATAAATGTAAGCTCTGTGATGGTGGCATGACATTTGTGCGTCCGTGATCATTTTACACTTCGGAATGTGGTCAAAAGAGCAAAATGTCTGATGCGTGTTAGCTAGTGCCGCATTTCATATTTAATTAGTGCAATACATTTACAGTACCCGGTATTTAAAATGTACTCCTTGCGACGCACTCACCATTAGCATTGAAAATAGACATTCCCACTCAGCTCCGCTCGTTAGCTCGTCTCGATAGCTGTTCTTTTTCCTTCGAGAAGAAATCGTTTCTAGATCAGAAGTCTGTTGTGTCCAAGTGGTCATTATTATTAAAATTGTGCTGTTTTAAGTGTAATTGTGAAGTGTAAAACAGTAAACTAGAGCAAACTACAATAGCCAATGCGGCACTGCGTTGGTAAGTTTAATTCATTGAAATCTGTTGTTATATTATAACCTTATTGTGGTGTTGGATACAATACCCGACTTGACACATTGTTCTCTTCGAGAGCGGAGTTCTTTTGTATGTCAGCTAATTGAATTCTATACAATTTCAGATTCCGAGGAGCAACACGGCCGATGATTGACAGTAGGATTAGACTAGGATGTCATAAAAATATAAAATAAAGTATAGTGATAAATAAGTTTATCCAATACCATCATTAACTCTTGAAATCATTATTAAAATAAAAATAAAATGCTATTACAAAAATGTATGGTTTTTTGTAAGTTTTATCCACTTTGAACAAAAAAAATCGGCCTTTATTTACGTTTTTTTAGTGCGATCAAGGTGTCTTCTAAAACACAACTATAGTGCAAAATGTGATACCAGCATAAAAATTTGCAATTATGTAGATTTTGTAATGAGAAATTTGAAAACAACTGGCTCCACGATGGGGTCTTATTATTTAACTAATAATTAATAAATTAATATTAATTGGTTAATTATGTGACACGATTGTCAAAGTGGCAATAAATTAGTCATGTTTGGTATTAATTAAGAGCATTTTTCACCTTTATAAAGAAAAAAAATACATTGAAAAAATATATTAAAATATGCATAAGTTATAGTTAAATATGTTGATTTTCCTGATTTTTTAGTTTTTGAACCAAAAGATCAACGTCGAAGTAAAATTTCTCCTTACCAATGATATCACAGTGTTCATAAAAGAGCTGGTTACTATAATTAATACATCATTTTTTAATTTTCAATAATAGTAATTACAATATATTTAACACAAATAACAATATGGCGTAAATATGTCTAACTATGGTACAAAATATGATACCAACTTAAAAATTTGGCAATCTTAAAGCTTTTGTAATAAGAAATTCGAAAATAACTGGCTCCAAGCTGAGTGTTTAGTATTTAACTATTAATTGATTAATTAACATTAATTAGTAAATTTAGTCCTTAGTTTTTAAAGTGAAGACAAATATGTAGTGTTTGGTATCAATTGAAAGCATTTTTTACCAACATTAAGAAAAAAAATACACTGAAAAAATATATTGAAACATATACTTGTTATAGTTAAATATGTTGATTTTGTGCTTTTTTAGTTTTTGAACCAAAAGATCAACTTTAAAGTAAAATTTCTTCTATCCAATGATAACACAGTGTTCACAAAAGAACTGGTTACTATAATTATTGTTTCATTTTTCAATTTTCAATAAAAGTAGTTACAATATATTTTACACAAATTAACAAATTTTCTTAAATTGAAAAGTTACAGAAACATGTTGTGTGACGTAGCAAAATGCCTCATTTGACTTGGTTATAACAACTTTAAAGATTTTGTAGTAAGAATTTTGAAAATCACTGGCTCCAGGCTGAGTTTTGAGTATTTAACTATGAAATGATTAATTAAATAAATTACTTAATTGTGTCCAAAAATATTAAAGTGAAGGTAAATTTGTCATGTTTGGTATCAAATGAAAGCATTTGTCACCAACATTAAGAAAAAAATACAATGAAAAAATATATTAAAATATATATTTAAGTTATAGTTAAATATGTTGATTTTGTGATTTTTAGTTTTTGAACCAAAAGATCAACTTTAAAGTAATTTTTTCCAAACCAATTATAACACAGTGTTAACAAAAGAGCTGGTTACTATTATTTATAACATATCAATTTTCAATTTTCAATAATAGTAATTACAATAAATTTTACACAAATAACCAATTTGTCTTAATTGAAAAGTTACAGAAACACGTTATTGTTGTGTGACGTAGCAAAATGCATCATTTGACTTGTTGATATTAATCTTAAAGATTTTGTAAAAAGAATTTCGAAAATCACTGGCTCCAGAGTACAGCAGTTTTGAGTATTTAACTATGAATTGATTAATTAAATTAATTACTTATTTGTGTCCAAAAAATATTAAAGTGAAGATAAATTTGTCATTTTTGGTATCAATGAAAGTATTTGTCACCCACAAGCACCACAAGCACCAGAGCTATTTTCTCTGGGTGAAGCGAAATTGAAGAATTTGTTTGGCACATGCAACTATCCCCCGCATGATGATAGTGCTAGATACCACTATATAATAGCGAATGTTGACGCTTAATACTCAAAACTCAGCCTGGAGCCAGTGATTTTCGAAATTCTTATTACAAAATCTTTAAGATTGATATAAACAAGTCAAATGATGCAATTTGCTACGTCACACAACATGTTTCTGTAACTTTTCGATTTAAGAAAATTTGTTAATTTGTGTAAAATATATTATTGTAATTACTATTATTGAAAATTGAAAAATGATACAATAATTATAGTAACCAGTTCTTTTGTGAACACTGTGTTATCATTGGTTAGAAGAAATTTTATTTTAAAGTTGATCTTTTGGTTCAAAAACTAAAAAAGCACAAAATCAACATATTTAACTATAACCAGTATATATTTCAATATATTTTTTCAGTGTATTTTTTTTCTTAATGTTGGTAATAAATGCTTTCAATTGATACCAAACACCATAAATTTGTCTTCACTTTAAAAATTAAGGACAAAATTTACTAATTAATGTTAATTAATCAATTAATAGTTAAATATTAAACACTCGGCTTGGAGCCAGCTATTTTCGAATTTCTCATTACAAAAGCTTTAAGATTGCAAAAATTTTAAGATAGTATCACATTTTGTACCATAGTTAGACATCTTAACGCCATATTGTTATTTGTGTTAAATATATTGTAATTACTATTATTGAAAATTGAAAAATGATGTATTAATTATAGTAACCAGCTCTTTTGTGAACACTGTGATATCATTGGTAAGGAGAAATTTTACTTCGACATTGATCTTTTGGTTCAAAAACTAAAAAATCAGGAAAATCAACATATTTAACTATAACTTATGTATATTTCAATATATTTTTTCAATGTATTTTTTTTCTTTATAAAGGTGAAAAATGCTCTCAATTAATACCAATCATGACTAATTTATTGCCACTCTGAAATTCGTGTCACATAATTAACCAATTAATATTAATTAATTAATTAATAGTTAAATAGTTAGACCCCATTGTGGAGCCAGTTATTTTCAAATTTCTCATTACAAAATCTACATAATTGCAAATCTTTATGCTGGTATCACATTTTGCACTATAGTTAGTAATCTTTACTCCACTATTTAAGTATTTTGTCATTATACAAAATAATGTGAATAAAATACTTAAAAACCGTAAATGATATCCGATTTTGTTCATTCAAAGTGGATAAAACTTACAAAAACATACTTTTTTGTAATAGCACTTGATTTTGATTGTAATACGATTTCAAGAGTTAATGATTGTATTGGATAAACTTATTTATTACTTTATGAAGAAATATTTTTATGACATCCTTCAGTCTAATCTTTTTTCTCAATCTTCGGGCTTGCTGCTCCTCGGAATCTGAAATTGTATAGAAATCAATTAGCTGACATACAAAAGAACTCCGCTCTCGAAGAGAACAATGTGTTCTACTGGCGAGTAAACGCACTATAGTGCAAGTCTGCTGTAAACGTGAGCAAAATATTTCTGTTTTTTCATTCATTTTAGTTTTTACTAACAGTTTATTTCCGAATTAAGCTGTTTGCTTTGGGTAAACGTTTTGAAATCCGATATCTAGTGATAATCCTACAAAGTGATAGGGCTAATTATATTTTTGACGAGAAACTGTCGTTAGAAAATGGCCAATGGCGGTTTTTACCATTTCATCAATTGGAGGGCCTTGGTGCAAAAACAAGACAAGTCACATGTTTCACATTTTGAGTAATGCGAAGTTTAAAGTTCACCTTTATGGCATGCACACTGTATGGCATAATATAATGATCAAACAAATATATATTGAAATTACATTGTATTAATAGGTATGTGTGACTTTTTTTGTTAGAAAATGGCCAATGGCGGTTTTTATCATTTCATCAATTGAGGGCCTTGGTGCAAAAACAAGTCACATATTCCACATTTTGAGTAATATGGCATACACACTGTATGGCATAATATAATGATCAAATAAATATATATTGAAATTACATTGTATTTTAGGTATGTGTGACTTTTTTTTTACTTTAATATGATATTCTATCAACCCCTAAATTTTTTTGGACTTGCCATGTTTTTGCCCCAAAACATTTTACATTTTTTTTTTTCATTTTTTAACCACCAACTTAGTCGCAATATTTATTTTTATTTTTAAGCCCTCACATAAGAGTTGCAGTTCAGAATCAACCGCTAAAAGTTTTTTCACTTTCGTTTACAAACAAAAAACAAGCAAAAAATAAGGTGTTTGCAGGTGTAACAAAATCAGATTTCGTTAGGTCTACTCATATATTTTATGAACTCATTTAAATTACACTCTCTCTAGGTTGACTATTTCACACCTTCCACAACCCCCTAATATTTTTAATTTTTCCACCCCTAGGTGGAGGTCTATACATTTAAGAACCTTAGTTGTTAACCAAAATGAAATATATTGAGGTCAAACAAATATACCACTTTATGAACTCATTCAATCATATCCTACAAGCACTAAGCTACACAAGCTAAAACCAGATTCATATTCTACCAACCCCTAATAATGAAAACAATTTCAACCCCTAGGCAGTGGCCTATACCGGTACATTTTAGTAACCTTTTAGTTGTTGGATGAGCGTAACGAGCGAGGCGAAGATTCCATTTCACTACACTGGAGAAAAAAATCCGGAATGTTTTTTTTTTGTATTATTGTGTGTCTGTTAACACGATTCTGGGTAAACCGATACTCCAATTGCGATGAAATTTTCTGGAGGCCTTCTAAATCTCTGAACTTAGAACTGCCACTTTTTTGAGCGCAATCGAAAAATTATTTCGCAATTTTACGATTCTTTGCGATTTTAAAAAAATTTCTTCGATTTATAACACCGACATGCTTTATCCGATTTTAATGATTTTTTCACAGAACCTTAATTTTATGAATTAATATATTCGTATGAAATTTGAGCGCAATCGAAAAATTATTTCTCATGAAAATCGTAAATTTCCTCTTTTTCCGGTTTAAAAAAAATCTTTGACGTATAACACCTGCATGCTTTGTCCTATTGTAATGATTTTTTCACAGAACCTTAATTTTATGAATTAATATATTCGTGTGAAATTTGAGCGCAATCTAAAAATTCTTTCTCATGAAAAACACAATTTTACTTTTTTTTCGTTTTAAAAAAATCACGCTCATTTAACAACGAGCCTGAAAAAGCGTTCAAAAAGGTAAAAAAAATACCACTTTATGAACCCATTCAATCAGATTCTACAAGCTTGTGGCCAAACCAAAGGTGCTCTATTTTTCAAACTTGTCCTTGACTAAAAGTAAGTCTCTCCGATGTTTTATTATTTTGGTTTTTGTTTCCAGGCCATTTTATTAAAGTTCTAATATTATTTTATTTGTGGTTCCATCAAACTAATGAGTTTTCCTCCGAGAAGTCACTCACAATAAAGCCTTCAGTAGAAAGAACTATGCCTATAAATCGATTTACGGAAGTAGCCTATAACTACTCATGTGTCCCGATAGAGGGCAGGACAGTAGTCGATTGATATTTTTCTTTTCCCTCAGTTACAGCTTGAAAATCATTCAAATACTTGTTTGAACAGTGGAAACACTTTATTAATTAATTGAAACCTTTTGATGATCCGAGTTTCTTATCAGAATGTCTAATTGTGTAGTTTTATGATATTATGTACGATTATTACAACCGTTTGTGGTTCAAAAACTAAAGCGGAAGTCATGTTGGCTGGGACCGGATGACGAAGAAATGTGCTGTGGCGGCGCCACCTTTTGCCGCTCATAAATTCAAATATTTCAGAGCTGAGTTCCAGAATTCATCCGATTACTAATCCGAGTCAGCCAAGTGTTCCAAAGTTCATCTCAGATTGCAATCCAAGTGTCCCGGAAATAAGCCAAAACAAATCCAACCCTCATCCGACTCATCCGACCAAAGGAGATGACTGGGATTAGATTACTTGTTTTAGCGGGAAAATCGAAGTGAGTGATATAGTGGATATTATTATGCTCGAATTTGAAGGCATCATTTACAAGTTATCCGTGTCACATGATACGGCAACAAATACAATAATGCAAAATGCTGAGTAATTAATTATTCTTCACCAAGTTTGAATAGAAATTAGACCTAGGGTTAGCCTACTACTAGGTCAAGGCCCTAGGGTCTAGGCTAGTCCGTGATCCGGTTTTTAGGTTATGTCTACCCCTTTGGGTTGAAAGCTTTTTACGTGTAGGCCTAGCCTAGTTCCTAGCACCAAACTTGATATAATTACTTATTTTAGCCTGATTTATTTCCAGATCCAGAATTTGCTTTTAAATTTATGAAGGGATAACAAGCTCAGGAGCTAGCTAGGCCTGCAGACAGCACGAATCCACTCGAGCAGGAGGATCGAGCGAAGAGGCTAGCCCTAGGCCTAGGTCTAGGCATACACCTCTGAATAGCGAGCCATAGATATATAGGCGCTCCACGCTAAGAAAGAAGTTGCGCGCTCTTTTAACGGGTGAATTGTAGCCATTCAGCAGGCTCCATTTTAAATAACGATCGCTGATTGGCCCGTCGAAAGCGCGCGCATCTCCTTTCTTGGCGTGGAGCGCCTATACAAGCATGTTTGCTATTTTAGTTGCTGTTTATTCACTAATAGTTTTGTATAGGGCGCAGGCCTAGGGCCTAGTCCTCAATTTTTGGCCTTAGTTTCAGTGTCTATTTACCACAGACATCAGATCATACTAATTTTTATGTTAGTTTTGGACTGAAAGGAGACATTTATTGGTCTAGAATGGTCACCATTTGCTCAATGTGCATACACATGCCTAGCTGATTTTGTATTTGCCGCCATAGTTGTAATCCAACTGTCCCAATATTTTTTTGACATCCAACATATCCTGACGTCACAGTAGGGTATCCGGGATTACTCACGAGATGAATTCTGGAACTCAGCTCAGTGCCCGCCCGAATTTTATGGTTGTCTTTTCTGTATTATTTTTACGAAAACCCTAGTAGATTTATATTTCAATATCATCAAACTAATGAGTTTGCAATCAGGGAATTTGTCTAATATTAATCAATTGTTAATTGTAATAACTTGGTGTATTTATAATCTCGACAGTAGCATCACGATTTTGTGTGACTTGAGACCTGACATACGTTTTGGTTTGTAGTATCTTTAAAATCATGTAGAGGTTAGGCCCTACTCCACCCTCACTAATTACTACTTAATTACCACTAATTGCTTTGTTAATTTTTTCGATCAATATTTCCAATAATAGCTTTGTTTTCACCATTTTGTCAGGTATGAAAGCCGGGATTAGGCATACAATCTTAATAGCAAGTTCATTTCACATGTTTTACCATTGAGAAATCTAATTAATTAATTAGAGCCATAGTTTTTCCACTTACAAGTGTCAGACACATCTCAAAAGATGCAGAATTAAATTTACTAAAATATCAAACATCATCTGATTTCATGTGAAATCAGACTGATCTTTTAATCAACAAAATCAATTATTGTCATAATTTCTGTAGTGTGTTGGACTGGTGGAGGGGGTATTCGGGGTTTCCCGCACGGACCTAACCGTTTGCACTTCCATATAAGGTCATAAAATGAATCCGGTTCAGCGATTGGTCAAGCAGTTTCCCGCGTCAACTAAATTTTGGTATAATTTGAAATAGACGCTATTCTTGATTGGTGGAAGCTCACTTACAATCAAGGTAGACCTCAAAGGTGAACTTTCCTTTGTTTGGACATCAGTTTTGAGTGGCGTGGGTGTGATCGGATTGTAAGCGAGCGTACGTAACAGAAGGACGCAGTGCAGGGGACGCGCGTTTTCGGCGTCACTCTTGTGGAAGTCGTGGCTGGGCACGGTTGCTGCCGGTGTGTGTATTAACAGAGGGCGATAGCCCAGTACAGAGGGCCGAGGCCCAGTTGAATCGTTGATTAAGAGGGCAAGTAGCCCAGTTTGTGTGTTCTATAGAGGGCAGAAGCCCACAGATAAATTCTGTGTTTTATCCGAGAAGCGAGTGTTTATAAAAGTACAGGCGCGAGCTACCGCGATTAGTTGCTACGTGAAGAAGGCTGACGCAATCGCCATTTATAACAGTGCAAGGTTTGAGATTGAGAGTGATTATTGGCTATTGGTTTGAATTCAGTTATCAAACGAATAACTTTGATTATTGCGACAAAAACAGGAAAGATACCGGCGTAATATCAAAACGCGAATCAACAGGTAGTTTTGTGCATCCGTTGCAGGAGTACCCGGCTGTACTAGTGCAGTGAGAAACAGCCACGCGGGAACAGTGTGAGATCGCTCACAGGGAGTAGCTAGCTTAGGCTACGTGATTTTGAGACGGAACTTTGATAAAGAGAGTGCAAATCAGTGATGTTATTGCATATTCAATTATGAACAGTTTCTGCGAATGCATAATATTTAAACCTTGAACATTTATAATCGCGCATCATCGGAGACTCCCGCACTCAGAGAGTCAGGCGGCTGCGCGCGCATCACGCGATCATCCATTGGTCGGGTCTGGACACCACGTCATCGTCATCACCGTCAGGACTGCCCGTCAGGGAATGGCATTGGAGGATGCTGTTTGACACCACTGAGGAATGAGTACTCACTTTATTGGCCATAAGGGTTATTTAATCTAAATTGTATTAATGCCGTATTATAAAAGGGAGATTTGCGGGGCAATGAGAATATATGAAATAAATGTCATATATGTAGTGTGGTACCACGGTAGGCAGGCAACTACCTTTGAGGCTCAATCGTCCGTGATGTTGGTAATGTGAGCGATTCAAGCAATGTGATTGGCTAATAGGACGAAACAGAACTCGGAAAAAGAGAACTCGAAGGACGCGATAAAATTGTGTTTTGGAACCGGAAATCGTTGTGACTAGAGGGAACAGGAAGAACGACTTGACCTTGTGGCGTGGGGCTGAATGGCGGTTAGGCGTCTCTAGAGAGATTGCCATAGTAAATTGTTAATAAAACGTGTTAATAACAGTGCGAATCAGTCAAATCAGTGATCATTAGAGAGGTACAGTTACGAAGTACAACTACAATAATCATTCATCGGAGATCGCGATTGATTATTCGAAAATACGGCGGATAACAAAGTTGGAAGATTCCTTGTCGAAAACAGCGTTTTATAACGACGTAGGCTGAATAATCACCACGAGGTGAGCTAACCCAAGTTTGATTGGCATTGTGTTAATTACGAGTGACTACGAGTCATTTTGAATTAGAGATTCACGCTTTGATTGGAGAGAACAGTTTTATGTAAGTAGATTCGAATGATCGCAATAAACAGTTGATAAAATACGCGCGGAGAGTTTCGCCGGGAATAAAAAGTATAGCCTAGACCATTGGGAGGTCAAGTGTCCGGGACTTTTGGACTTCAGAGCGATTTGAGAACAGATAGGCCTAGAATACTGGACTACCTACAACGGTGCCACACATGTAAGCAGTGTGGATAATACCGAGTTTATTTGGTAAATAATTGAACTTTATACAAATAGCTAAACTTGGCGACCGCCACTACTATTACGTCACGAATCGTAAGATACGACGCCATTATTGTTACGTCTCGAAAGACACTAACCGACGCCATTTTGGCCACCAAGGACCATTCGAAACCACAGCGAGGGTTCTGATCCCTATTTGAGTACAGCGCAACTGAGTGGTGAGTAGGCCTAGGGGCCCTACCACTATATGTTTCTCATTATTGTATTGTAATTTTAAGTGATGAACCTGCGAATTGTTTGGTATTGTATGTTTTTCAGTGTTATAATACCTTCAATTAAGACTTGTTCTGTGAAATATCTAGGTCGTTAACAGCTTTTTTGGGGGGTGGGGGGTAGGCCTTTAATGAGAAAAACAGGTCAAGGATGCAAGTAGGCCTTAGCTTAGCTAGGCTAGGACTTGAGGCTGGGTTGGCCATTATCCACTAGGCCCTAGCATGGATGGTGACGGTGTCAAAAGGGTCGGTTCTCAGCTGCTTTTATTCAAATCCTCCACTGCTAGCTTTATGGCCTTCAACTCTACATTGTAAATGTTTGCATTTTTACCACTGTCCTGTAGTATGGCCTAGGCCCTAGGCCTAGGCTATTAACACTTTTTAACACGAGGGCCTAGACTTACCTGCCACTAGGCCTAGGCCTAGCCTACCATGGTGAAGCAGACCCATGAGTTTAGGCCTAGCCTGGCCCTGTCTGTAGGGCCTACATGCAACCGATCCTTCTCTGGATATTTCTTACGTTTAATATGTAGTAAGCCTTTGCTTAGGGATAACATCAGGTAGGCCTACCCAAGTAGGCCTAGGTCCTTGGCCAGTGGCGGCTCAAGGTTAATTTTACTGGTGAGGCAAAATTTAAGTACCTAGCACAAATAACAATACAATGCCAGTAAAGATAATTATGAACAATTCCATATCATTGTCAAATTTGAAAAAATCCTTTCAAAAAGGCTTTACTAAGCATCACTGGTCGACATATTAACGTTTCACAACGGCGCTTAAGTACTACTTTGGAAATGTGTCAAAAGTTGGAAAAACAGTGTCGCCTGCAAGGCTGTAGGCCTATGGTAGTCAACTACGCGGGTTGGGCGGGGTGGGGTGATGGCGCATTGTAAAGTTTCAACTGTAATTGATGTTATTTGTGTAATTACCAGTGGATTTTTGCTGGGAAAAGTAGGTTTGGGGTAAGGGGGGGGGTTGGCGCGAAGCGTTGTGGCGAGGTTAGTACACCACTTTATAGTGCTCAATGTTAAATCGGCCATGATACGGAATAGGGAACTGTCCTTGGTTTCAAATATATCTTACACGTATTTAGTAATTTGCAATATTCAATTTAATAAACATCGCAATTTAAATAAACTATAAAAAATAAAATCTGTGGTTTCTATGTATGTTCAAAGTTCCTGGGTTTTGACTTCCCGCACAAAGACTTAAGTACGTTCTCTTTTGGTTGTGACGTCATCGTGAGGTGAGGAGGGGAAGCTGATTGGCAGAACTGTCAGCTCGCGGCCTCGGCGAACCTCACGATGACGTCACGCCCACCTGCAATGGCGCATGGCCATTTTCCGGCGCGAAGCCCGGTTCAAATTTTTCCTCGCTCACAGTTAGCGCTTATAAAACCCGGACGCATAAAAAACTTAACTTGTCGGTATTTGAGGTTATAAGTAGGGACATATTCAAATTTGGTAATGAAGGACAGTTCCCTATTGTTCAGAATTACCGCCTAGTTCAGTGGAGTAGGGTACAACTTAGGCCCCCATCCCCCGAGGCCAAAGAGAGCCGACCGGACGCAGCCGACGTCTTGCTGGGCGAAGGCTCGCCTTATTCTGGCTTTTACTAGCCGCATTTTGAATAGGGCCATCGCATATCGAGATTCGAGAGAATAACGACAGCAGCGTGGGCCGGGAGGTGATTCATGAGGGAGACCTATTAATCTATATTTTTTATTTAAGAGTCTTCACGAGACAAATATGTCCTTGACACGCTCGCAAGCACTCAATTCAGATGTACAACACTCTGGAGAAAAATTGAAACGATAAACGTGAATTATGAAATGCACAAAACAGATATTTTTATGCAGAAGAACAATTACAACAATCAGAATTGCTTTATGTAATAAACCCTACTATTTACCATTGTTAAGCATAAAGTCAATGCGATGGGAGCAACCTCTTCTTTTTCCCGTTGCGTCGACTTTATGCGTAACAATGGTGTATAGTAGGGTTTATTACATACTTCAATTCTGTTTGTTGTATGTTGTTCTACATAAAAATATCTGTGTTTTGTGCATTTTAGAATTCATGTACAACGTTTCAATTTTCTCCAAAACATTGTACATCTGAATTTGAGTGCTTACGAGTGTGCCGTTTACATGTCTGTCTCGTGAAGACTCTTAAGCAGCTGCATAATTAGTTTTGGCTAGCAGCTTCTTGATCTAGTAAATTTTCACATTCCAGGAAGACCAACACGAAGCCTACAAACCTCTGCTGTTGGTGTCATTTATAACATCGAGATCAACTTGACCTCTTGGAACCAGAGATCTTCATAGACTCCATCATAGCAGGAAGAAATCAACATGGAAAGTTAAGTTACATTTTTACTTTACGGCACGCCTCGATAAAACCATAAAAAGTTGTGAAATAAGATAATGTAAGTTACCGTACAGAATAACATGTGTTGCCTAGTGGCATTAAAAGGCCGTATCCCAATCAATAACGGTTATTGACCAATTGTGCAGATTACTGTAGATTTATAATTTTATTTCATTTAAATAAGTGTTCTTATGTATTTTTGTCTTAATGTATTTTCGTACTTAACCTATCAAAAGCATCCATCCATACTGTAGGCGTCTTTTATAACTACGTATAAGGCTAAAGAAGTCCCTATGCCCTACTATAATGGCTTCTTGACAAATGCTGCGGTACTGAGCCTGGCTAGCGCACAGCCTGGGAAACTGTTGATAAGTCACCCCCGACCTGACATGTTGGAAGTTGGAACCAGGTGTTATGATTATTATTACACAATTTCCTGCCCACAAACCACACTACCCGGAATATTTTTCTGGAGAGACCACGTCATTGGGCGCCATTTGTAGCCTTTCGGCCTGATTCTCAACTAAGTTCAAACTTCGCGGTCCTAATTAAGCTCCGGAGTCTAAACAAATTTAAAATTCTACCGAATGCGAAGAAAACTTGACAGAAATCTAACACATGATAAGATTAAGACAAACCGAAAAATTGATAGCTAGCTCTACCATCAGACAATGAGTTTCACTTCCGTACCAGAGTGATGATTCAATCCTATTTGGATTGAACCATCGGCTTACCCTGACCTCCAGTCCTCCGGAGCGAGTGGGCGCGGCTGGCTGCGGCGTCCGTCTCCCCTGGGTAGGCGCACTAGGCTAGGCCTAGGTTTCCGGTTGGCAGGTACCGGTACTTAATTCTAAACAGTGCTGATGGCACGTCATGCAGGGTGTTCATAAATTTGGCTTGTGTAGGGAGAGGGAGAACTCTCAGAACAACAAGCTATTGTATTAGGGTTCGGAATTGTTAAGTTTACTTTGTGAAATAGCAATTAAACAGATTACAGTTATGACATGATTAAATTGATTTTAAAAACCTGGATCCAAGCAACTAATTACCTTTTTCTAGCGAAATAGACCTCCTCTCAGGGTCGGCAATACAGACATAAATGGTTACAAATTAGCATATAAATTTAAAAAGATAGGTTGGATTTTTCCAAATACTCATCACTAGTCCTTGAACTGGGGTTGTATTCGATGATTATCGTAGATAGCGATGACGTGATGAAGGGACATGGCGTGATGTCTTCATGCGGACATTGTCGCGAGGCCTACACTCCGTGCGAGCGTGCGGGCTGGTTCCCTCCCTGGCTGGCGGCAAACGTACGGCAAGCAGGCAGCTTTCGAGCCTCGCCTGGCTTCCCGCGGCGTTCCTGGACACAGTGGCGTCCTTCCAGAACGGCGTCCCTCGGCGTCGTCTACAGTTAGGCCCTTGTCAGCTGACGGACATTACGTGGGTCATCTAACTCTCGAAGCGTGGTTCCTTAACCACCCCGTGTCTAGTGATCGATAGGATTGACCTATTTACATGGTCAAGGATGGGTGACGAGGATATGCTAATTCAATGACATGATGAGTTACGAGAAAAGGTTGGATTAATAGGTTTTAGTGAGAGGAAAGAGTTACCATGGAGTAGCCTTGTCGTCTTGGTAGGGTGTGGGATGCCAACATGGCGCCCTGGCTTGGGCTCCCGCCCTGCAGGTGTTTTAGGTAAGAAGGAACGATCAAAAATTAGCCTACTCGGCCCGAATGTTCACTCCGATGCCTACCGGCTCTACTCTCCTTGCTGCCATTATAGCACTAGATTCGCACACGTTGTAAAGACGAGTACACTTGACTTCGCGCGGCACTTAGATTTCTGGGCACTTGTCGCAAGCGACTCACTCGAACGCGACTTCAGGATGCACTGTTCCTCCGACCAACGCTTCCCTTGAGCTGTAGCATCATTGCCACACACAGCGTTGCCCACCTACACACCGGGTGACAGCAACCCCTATTGGTCGTCGAAGCCAAGACGCGACCCTCTCGCCCAATACCGGTCCGTCTTACATACAATTTCAAATAGTAACTGATGGAAAATACCCAAAAGCGATGTAGCTCATGGCCTACGTGCAGAACACAGTGCCAACTTAGAAACATCGTCTGGCGAAACATGCCCCCTAGGCTTGGCCGTTAGACCACCCTAGACGATGTCTCCAACTTGCACGGGTTCCCGAGGACGACTAGCCCATATTTAACATGGGAGCCTTGTCACATGAAAAACTTATGTCCTTTTACAAGCCCTAGGCTCTTAGGCGGTGATGAATTTAATATTTGTATTGATCATTTAGAGCAATTTTGCTAGATATAGCACTTGGCTGACTTTGATTGCTTAATTAGTATTCAATTAACTTTTAATTACGTAATCATTATTGTTAATTTCGAGAAAAAAAACTATGGATAGGAGGGGGACCAGACGGCCCGCTCAACGTCAATACTACTTCATCTTTCAACTGACTACTTTAGTGTTTGTAAAGTCCCCAACACTCGTAAACAGTTTACTATAGGACATGTGCAGTTAGGTATTATTATTGTTCTAGCTGTGACCTTTGACTTGAGGAACGACCCATTCCAATTCATCAGCATCAAATGACCATCCATTGGGGATTGGCTCTGAAAACTGAAGATTTTTCTTCTCTACTTGCCACTTCGTCTTCATCATCATACAGTAGTAAAACACTTCACATGGTAAGTTTAAGATGTAGCCGGGACCATTAATAGTTTAGTTTGATTCAGTGTTATCGGGATTTTATCCAGTGCACAAATTATGAAAATGACACCATGAACAATTACGTTTATGTTCTAGCCTTTTTCTTTCGACTTTTGTTAGAACCGTGTTTGTTTTATTATTACACAATTCCTGCCCACAAACCACACTACCCGCAGAGCTGAATATTTTTTGGAGAGACCACGTCAATACTACTTCATCTTTCAACTGAGTACTTAGTGTTTGCAAAGTCCACGTACAGTCGTACAGACTAACAAGTTTACTATAGGACCATGTGCAATTAAAGTATTATTATTGTTCTAGCATGTGGACCTTCGACTTGGGGAACAGCAGCCATTCCATTCATCAGCATCAAATTGTCTTTTCTCTCCCTTGCAAACTTCGTCTTCATCATCATACAGTATTTAAAAACACTTCAACATGGTAAGATTAATATGTAGCCTGACCAATTAATCGTTTTAGTTGATCCAGTGTTATCCGGGATTTTATCCAGTGCACAAATTATGAAAATGACAACCATGAACAATTACGTTTTTTTTCAAGCCTTTTTCTTTCGACTTTTGTTAGAACGGGTGTTTGATTATTATTACACAATCCTGCCACAACCACACTACCGCAGAGTGAATATTTTTTCTGAAGAGACCACGTCAATACTACTTCATCTTTCAACTGACTACTTTCGTGTTTTGCAAAGCCCACGTACAGTCGTACAGACTAACAGTTTACTATAGGACCTTTGTGCAATTAGGTATTATAATTGTTCTAGCATGTGGACCTTCGACTTGGGGAACAGCAGCCATTCTTTTTATCAGCATCAAATTGTTTCTCTACTTGCCACTTCTCTTCATCATCATACAGTAGTAAAAACACTTCAACATGGTAAGTTTAATATGTAGCCTGATAATTAATGTTTTAGTTTGATCCAGGTTATCCGGGTTTTTTACCCAGTGCACAAATTATGAAAATGACACCATGAACAATTACGTTTTTTTTCTAGCCTTTTTCTTTCGACTTTTGTTAGAACCGGTGTTGATTATTATTACAAAATTCTGCCCACAAACCACCTACCCGCAGAGCTGATATTTTCTGACAGACACGTCAATACTACTTCATCCTTCAACTGACTTCTTTAGTGTTGCAAAGTCACGTACAGTCGTACAGATAACAAGTTTAACTATGGACCATGTGCAATTAGGTATATTATTGTTCTAGCATGTGGACCTTCCCGACTTGGGGAACAGCAGCCATTCATTCATCAGCATCAAATTGTCTTCTTCTCTACTTGCCACTTGTCTTCATCTTTATACAGTAGTAAAAACACACTTCACAGGTAAGTTTAAGATGTAGCCTGACCAATTAATAGTTTTAGTTTGTTTCAGTGTTATCCGGATTTTATCCAGTGCACAAATTATGAAATGACACCATGAACAATTTAAACGTTTATTTTCTAGCCTTTTCTTTCGACTTTTGTTAAAACCGGTGTTTGATTATTATTACACAAATTCTGCCCACAAACCACACTACCCGCAGAGCTGAAATTTTTCTGAAGAGACACGTCAATACTAGTCATCTTTCAACTGACTATTTTTAGTGTTTGCAAAGTCCACGTACAGATCGTACAGACTACAATTTACTATAGGACCATGTGCAATTAGGTATTATTATTGTTCTAGCATGTGGACCTTCGACTTTGGGGAACAGCAGCCATTCATTCATCAGCATCAAATTGTCTTCTTCTCTACTTGCACTTCGTCTTCATCATCATACAGTATAAAACCACTTCAACATGGTAAGTTTAATAGTAGCCTGACCAATTAATAGTTTTAGTTTGATCCAGTGTTATCAGGGATTTTATCCAGTCACAAATTATGAAAATGAACATGAACCAATTACGTTTTTTTTCTAGCCTTTTTCTTTCGACTTTGTTGAACCGGTGTTTGATTATTATTACACAATTCCTGCCCACAAACCACACTACCCGCAGAGCTGAATATTTTTCTGAAGAGACCACGTCAATACTACTTCATCTTTCAACTGACTACTTTAGTGTTTGCAAAGTCCACGTACAGTCGTACAGACTAACAAGTTTACTATAGGACCATGTGCAATTAGGTATTATTATTGTTCTACATGTGGACCTTCGACTTGGGGAACAGCAGCCATTCCATTCATCAGCATAAAATTGTCTTCTTCTACTTTGCACTTCGTCTTCATATCTACAGTAGTAAAAACCTTCAACATGGTAAAGTTTTAATATGTCGCCTGACCTTAATAGTTTTACTTGATCCTGTAGGGGTTGCGGGCTAGCCTTTTATTCGCGCTCGTATCGGTATGAAAAACCCAACGGAATTTTTG
>JAMZAV010012858.1:0-15565 GCA_024449915.1 Sweltsa coloradensis | reverse complement strand
TTACCTGGATGATAAGAGAAATTTGCCTGGGAGATCCTTTTTTCTATTTTTGAAATATACAGGTGATAAGGACGAAATTTAGCCTGGGAGTCTTTTTCTAATTGACGTTTGGCCGCCTCATGGAAAATGTCCACCAAATTGTGTTTAACAGGTGTCAGAAAAAATTCAAAATGGCTGGAGATAGACAAAAAGTTTAAATGGCGAAATATTTTCAAACGGTGATATTTTCGAACCCGGCACCACTGCCAAACGAAACATGAGTTGAGGTTAGATACGCATCTTCTTCGACAATCTGTTGACTAAGTTGCCTCGCTTCTTATTTTTGGTACTCTTCTTGTACCCATGGTTGTATTATTTATAGACGATAGACGTTAAATAAGTAAATAAGTAAATAGATTCCTTATGCCAAACATTAATTAATATTTATCAAGTGAGAGGAAAAAATTGTTTTGGTAAGCACCTGGTTTTCGATCACGGATGTAAAGAAGTGTAAAAAAAGAGACAATAAAAAGTAGTTTGCTGTTCTTACTGCCCAGTGATGCCAACATTCGAATAGTAAAAGTACGGATGACTTAAAAACTGGAGTTAATATTATTTTTATTGTTGGAAAAGTATTCATAATTCCAATTCAAAGGAGTCAGTTGAGTGGTATTTTTTTAATAAACTCAGTGACACCTGATTTTATATGCACTTGTAGTGTTAAAACTAAGCATTAGAATTGGAAAATAACCACACATTAATAAATACATACATTATTAAAAATTTTGAATTATTAGGTAAGTTGATAGGAAAATTTGTCGGACTACAAGTATGTAAGTAATCACAATGATCTTTATTGGTCCGATAACTGATTAACAAAACTTCAATATATGAAAAAGTATTGATATATTTAGAAAATAAGTATTATGTCGATACCAATTCCAATAATCTTGGCGACTAAATCTAATTTATGTATTTATTTATTTATTATTTATTTAACGTCTATCCTATTCAGTAATAAAAACTGATTTACAAAGGAGGACAACTAAATAAATCTATAATTACATAGATGCAGAAACTACAATAAACTACATTAAAGTACATATTTGAAATATTAGCATTACAACAATGCAATTTTGTTAACAAATGAAAAAATATAAAATGTATTTAATTAGTGAATCAAATAGATAGATAGATAGATAGATAGATAGATAGATAGATAGATAGATATTTTTATTCACTAAGACTAGTACAGTGTACAAGTATAACTCTTTGCAGAGAAAGTGAATAGTCTATAATTAATAATTAATAATAAAAGTGATAGTAATTATAATGATATACACAGTGTTAGAAGAAGGAATAGTTGGATATAAAGCATAATTGATAATTGATATGGATATTGATATGTATGATGATTGATGATATTGATATATATAAATATATATATGATGATTCATTAAAAAAAAGAAAAAGAAAAAAGGAAGAAAAAAGAAAAATAGAAAAAAGGAAAAAAAAGGAAAAGAAAAAAACTGATTTATTAGACGATCCCCCTCAAACGAATATGAGGTTTGCCAAAAATCAGGAACAGCAAATCAGGGAGTATAATCAAAAAACTTTCGCGGAAGAAACCACCGAACGCGAATCTTTATTCTTGTGTTCAATCTTAATTTTTGTGTTCAAATCTTGATAACAGTGTAGTCCAAAAAAATGCATGTAGGCCTATGACATGAAAAACATGTTACGTACTGGCTATGTAGGAAGGGATATACGTTTTCGCTGTACATAGTCCAAGCACACCATTTGCTTTGCCTCAATGCAAGTATTGAGAACAAAGGGAATCCCTAGACCCAAATATGATTTCTAGAGAATGCAGCAAAGCAAGAATAGCAGATAGTTTGTTTGAAATTTTTTTGTCTGGACATAACCTCAGAATCAACAATTATATTCGAATTGCCCGAATCAATCCAGCCATTTCAAAATTGAATTTTGAGCAGAAATTGTTTGTATATTGTTTCTACACTCCTTTATCTGCGACCTAAATAAAAGAGAAACTGGCTGTCGGTAATTTCCGGCGTTGTACGATTCTTTTTCGTCAAACGGTACAAAATTTGAAAATGTACCAACGGGCGCAAAAAATCGTGCAACGCAAGAAACAATATAAAACCATTAATTGGGTAATTTTAATATAATTGTTGATTCTGAGGTAATGTCCTATCATTTTTTTTAAAATCGGTTCTTTTATTACGCCCCTCTTTCATTCTACTTACCTTTCAGACGTTTTAACTGCATTCTTTAGAAATCATATTTAGGTCTAGGAATCCCCCCTGAGGCTGGAGCGGAGACGATTTCAGCTTTCTGTTTTTTTCGGGTAAACCGTTAAAACATCGGTGTTATATTTCTCATGAACTTTAATAAAGAATCGATCTGACATACATTACGCATATTCATAAATTAATTATTTGATTTTGAATACAAAATTCGTGTTCTATTTTGGTCAACTTCTGGAATTTATTCAAAGTGTACAGATTTTTTAAATGCAAATTTTTACTCTGGATATCAACGTTTAAATCAATGTGAACACGCTGCTTAATTTGGTAATCGTAAGATAAGCGGTTCATTGAGAATTTCCTGAATTGGAATCCATGTTTTGGATTTGTTATTTTTACATGTTTTGGACTTACGTCTTAGAATGGATCTTTAAACCAAAAAAAGGTGCTTGGTTAACATTAATGCAAAATTTAATAATAATATCACCAACCGTTCAGCAGAAATCATCCCTGAGTGCGCGCATTTGGGTTGGGCCAAGCTCAGCGCCTCCTCTTAACCAATTGTCTCATCCTATCTCTATTCAAAGCAAATTATATCACATTCTTATGCTTTTAATGCAAAAGTGTCTTTTACTTATCGCCTAAGATTCATACGCATTCTGTAATTTTGCAGTTATTTCGTTTTTACTTTAAAGGTTTTAATTCATTGTTATTGGTTGAAATGCGTAACACAAAATGATTTTAGCTTCCTATTATTATATCATCACTCAGCCAGAAGCATGTCGTTCATGACAACTTGTAACACAATGCTGTCACAGAAATCGCCAAAATACGATGATTTGGACTTAGGTTTTCAGGGCCCCCATGAACTTTTGACTGTCAATTAATTATAGGTGATTACTGAGCAATAAATCAATGTAAAAGTAAAGAGGAAACATGTGTGAAGTTTCAGGGTTGTGAATAAACAAAACATAAAATATCAAGGCCATATTATTATTAAAAACTAAAAGGAGACCTGTCCAAACCAAATATGCCTGATATATTGTCCCATTTTATGGAAACGATAATAATTACGATGGAGAAACCAAATATGCCTGATTTCTTGTCCCATTTTATGGAAACTATAATTACGGCGGAGAAACCAAATATGCCTGATTTCTTGTCCCATTTTATGGAAACTATAATTACGGCGGATAAACCAAATATGGCTGATTTCTTGTCCATTTTATAAAATTATCATCCAGTAGTCATCACGTGTTCAACACAATCGCTCACTTTGTCTCGACTAGTGGTTTGCGGGTACCCGAATTTATTTCGGGTAAGGTATTTAGTAGCCGACCGAATAGTCAAAAAGAGATACCCTTTTTTCTGTCAACAAAAACATTTGTTTTGGGAGCATTGTGGTGAGGCCGATTCAGGATGTGCATATTTGGTCCAGACAAATTTTAAAACTATAATGCAAAATGCAATTCAATGAAAGTTCAGACAATAGAAAATGTTTGTGGAGAAATTTTTAATATTAAATTCTTCACGAGTAAAGTTCATAGACTATGACGACCCTCTTTACCACATCCGACCCGACCTGAGAATCAATACCGAACCCGCCAGTCCTAGTCTCGACAGCAGAATAAACATGAAAACCTTTTTAGAAAGTTGTTTAAATTTGCACATTGATTTCTGCAATCCCTAGAATAGATAAACTAGGAAAACGCTCAGTTGGACGCGTTGTTGAGCGAGCACCGGTACGTGCAACATGACCCGAGTACGACATTCCCATAAGGCCCACCACACAGTATAGGCCTAAACGCTAAAGTCCCGTCGCGTTGTTGAGCGAGCACCGGTACGTGCAACACGACCCGAGTACGACATTCCCATAATGTTACATACCAATAAGTCTTTAAGGTCTTGACCAATTTAGCTGAAAATTTGTAAAATAGAAGAGAATGGATAAAATCCACCGCCATCTAGAGGACCTTGACATCATTCCTTTGGGAAAACTATTTAAACTCTTTGATAACAAATAATACACTGCTTCCTCGATAGTATTTTGATTACTTCTAGGTGGCAGTGCATAGTGAGACTTTTCGTTGCCATGGTAACGTTACTTTTGTTATTTCTATCTACACTACTTAAGGTCTTGACCGATTTAGCTGAAAATTTGGAAAATATGAGAGAATGGTGTACTTATTGACCCTGCAAAATTTCATAACGATCGGAACATTTTTTTTTTTTTTTTTTTTTTTATATCCAACGATTGGATTTTGTTCAAAAACTATACAGCAACCCGCCTAGGTGGTATGTACATGTGTGCAAAATTTCAGGTTTATCAGAGAAACGGTGCGACCTGTATCGAAGCAGTAACAGAAAAAAAAGAAAAAAACAGACATTCGAGCCATAAGAGTCAAGTGGAGACGCTCGCTTCACTCGCTCAATTAAATGATTCGTTACTACTACTAGGAAAACGCTCAGTTGGACGCGTTGTTGAGCGAGCACCGGTACGTGCAACATGACCCGAGTACGACATTCCCATAAGGCCCACCACAGTTAAGTGTAGACCTAACTGGATATTGACATTGTACACTATCTAGGTGCCCGTTAGGGCGCCGCAGCCAAGCCGCGGTGCGCTACACACTCAAGCACCTTATACACCAAGCAGAGTTGGGGTGATTTCGAGGTTTTACCCAGCCGTCATGTAACGTGATGTGAACTTGAAAACTATCACAATCGAGGGGATTTAGGTACCTGACAACACATGCCAAATTTTATTGGGGTACGATTATTCCTTCTTGGTGAAAAAATGGCTTGAAACATGCTCAAAATCACTTTAAGGATGTTAGCTACTGCCTACTACTGCCTACTACTGCCTACTACTGCTAACATCTAATACGTCGGCCCGCGATTCTGACCAGACGGGTGGGACTACAATGTTCATATTTTACATGGACATTAAGGTTATAGAAATATAGTCTCTTTTGAAAAAAAAGTTGAAAAAGTTTGTTGGAAGGCTTCCAAATAAAGGTTTTAAAATAAGCCTTAAACACTTGGCATACAATCAACAAGTAACCATAGTTACTTGACACTTGTTGACGGTACAAGCAGAGTTAGGCGGGAAAGTGCGATACGTAAACAAATGGCGGACATTAAAAATTTTTCTTTTGTGTGGAACGAGAAAAGGTGTCATTATACTCTCATAAAACAAATCAGGAACCGTCCCTGGCCTAGGCCCAGATGTAGAAAATTATTTATAATACAACAGTGTAGGTCTAAAGTTCCATTAGGCTAAAGGACTAGATAAATAAATACTTACATTACATGTTTGACAAGCCTAGCCAACCCTATACCAGCACAACCAATTGTTCTGACAAACTTCCCGCACAAATAACTAGTTTTGATTACTAAAAGCCTAATTCAGATAACCAATAGTATGATTTTCCACCTAGTATTTACAAAATGTTCGGAAATAATACACATATTCTTTTCTTTTTAGCCATATTTATAGTCATGATCAAAGTCAGCTTGCTGCTACACACAATGTCAAGCGAGGTGTCGAATATTAGCGTGCTCATCTGTTTGTTTACATAATTGCAACAATCAAATCATTTCATGCAACTCGTCTTTCGATTGGCCCGCGTTTATGAAGGCACTGCCATCTAGAATAAATATAGAACGTTTTCGAGCTCTTTGGTACGCAAATCTTTTTAAAGTGTCTGGATTTCGTGAACCGTACCCCACGTGAATAACAGCAATACTCTTTCAACTCACAACCCATGACGTTTTCTACGATACCGTTCAAGAATACCAATTTCTTCGAAAACGAAAACGACTTCGTTTTCAAATTGCGTTTTCAACTCATCTCCCACGAACTCAAGAATTGGGGTCCAGTCCTTTTACCGTCGTTATACCATGGTTATATCACCTATACCCAGGATGTACATGAATCCGGGTCTAGATATTTTACATCCTATTGTTATTGCTAATACCATAGAAATTAAATCAACTTTGATAAAATTATTATATTTCAACAAATAATTTTACAATGGAACTTGAAAAAGTAATGAGATCACACACATAACAAAAACTTGTAGAAATACAGCCAAACCTTACACACTCAAAAGAAATGAGATCTTAAAAGGGCAAGCTCATCTGCCCTTCCACATTTGCGCATTCTTAATTCATAAACGTACAGTGTCCCATAACAGCATCCTCGAAAAGCTTGGCAAAATAAAATTTGCATGTTATAACGTTTAAATTAATTAGAAAAAAGAACTTGGTTGAACTATTACGTTTAAATTAATAATCGCAAATTCTATTTTGCCAAGCTTTCTACAAGTTTTTGTTATGTGTGTGTATACTATTCCAACATCTTTGCATTGTACTAATTCACGTCATGCCTTCTAAAGTGTATCTTTGTATCTTCACTGCTTCCTTCATTTTTTAACATCATTTTTCGAATTATGATTACCAATAAGTCTTTAAGGTCTTGACCGATTTAGCTGAAAATTTGGAAAATAGGAGAGAATGTTGTACTTATTGACCATGCAAAATTTCATAACGATCGGTACATTTTTTTTTATATTTTTTTTATTATTATTATTTTTATAACCAACGATCGGATTTTGTTCAAAAACTATACAGCAACCCGCCTAGGTGGTATGTACATGTGTGAAAAATTTCAGGTCGATCAGAGAAACGGTGCGACCTGTATCAAAGCAGTAACAGAAAAAAAAACAAAAAAACAAAAACAGAGATTCGAGCCATAAAAGTCAAGTGGAGACGCTCGCTACGCTCGCTCAAAAATTTGGATTGTTTTTCTTCCATTAATTTTGTACTACAAATTTTATCTTAATTTGAACATCTTTCTTTTTGACATATTTATTGATCGGGATGTATGTAAAAGTTTTATCTTTCTATTTCTTTCTGAGTCTGGCGCGGAGACGAGTTTAGACACTCAGCTGTCAGGGTTTTCCGGGTAATTGGTTAAACACATCGGTATCATATTTCACAATAACGTTAATAAAAGATCTATCTTTGAGATGCAGGACGCGTATTTTTAGATTGATTCATCGGTTTTGAATTTAAAAATAGTGAAATCTCTATAATTTCTCAACTTTGTTAAACTTCGAGAATTTATTCCAAGTGTATAGATTTTTTCACGCAAATTTCCATGCTGTGTATCAACGTTTAAATCAATTTGTGAACGTTAAGGTTAATTTTGTTTTATCGTAAAAATACGGCTGTGTGGTAATTTCCTGAATTGAAATCCATGTTTTCGATTTTAGCTTTTTTCAAGTTTTGGACTCACCTCTCGCATTGATTTTTAAGGCTAATTCTTGGCAACCAAGTGTTAATATTAATATAAAGAAACTCTATTAACATTCATGTAAAATTTGGTAATGGTATAGAACCGTTGAGCTCCCGAGCGCGCACATTTGAGTTGGGCAAGCTCAGCGCCCCCTCTATATTTGTTTTGTTGGCCATGTATTGCTTAAGGATTCGCATCACATGGCAATAATATAATATGGGTCTCCCTTACATTATAAAGAATAACTGGGTAGTGTATTCATATTTTTACTGTGGGAAACCTGTTATAGGGTGCAATTAGCCCCTCTTCGTGCAGGTGAACTATAGGTATGTGCGGATAGGAAGTTGTGAAGGGATGTCCGAGGGCTGTTTAAGAGGACTTAATCCCTTGTATTCGCCTTAACGTCTGAGGAAAACCTCGGAAAAAACCTTCAGTCAGGATTGCCGGTCTCGACGAGATTCGAACCCGGGACCTCCCGAATCAGAGTCGAGCGCTTAGCGCCCGAGCCAACACTGTCGGTACTGTGTGTATAGTATTTCACTATGAAACTTGATATACAACATAAATGAGTCTTATTTTGTCAGAATATTTAATGCGTATTTACGTTAATTGTCAAATGAGTTAAATAAACCATCTTTCCAAACATGTCACAACAATTTAATGTGATTAATAGTTAATGGATATAAAAATGGGTATCGAAGACTAAAAACTAAACATTCATAATATCTTCACATTTAACAATACGATGTGTTTTAAGAAGAGGGAGGAGGACTGATTTTATTTGATGTTCAGCTTATTTCTTTGCTGAAGATATAGGTCATAAGTTCTTAACAAAACATGTTATATAATTAGGGTCTGTTTTTTTTCATATTTTACTAATATTATGTAGTGTTGAGATTGATATAAAATGTTTAACATGAAACAACGTTTTTATTGATGTGGGGTATTGTGTAACAAGGGTAACAGGTACGATAGTACTACCGTTGAGTTCACTCAACGGTACTACGGGACAGATGCTCATTCTATTTGCTTTTGTATCCATATTTCTTTATTATAATAATGGCATTATTTTATGATAATATTGAAAAAATTAATGCATTTAAAAAAAATATGTATCAAGATTTTCTACATAAAAGAGTAAACAAAAAAGTCTTATTTGGATATTTGATCATTTTGGCAGATTCTTAATACTAGAAAGTAGATTTTCTGTTTCATTTATTTTCTTAAGTCAATTTATAGAAAAGTCCTACACTACGCTTCACATTAAATTTTTAATTAATTATGTTAACTGTCAATGTCATACATATGTGGCTGAAATTGTCTGATACAATGACCTTTTCTTAGGATTGCACATGTAATGAGAATAGGAATAGTTTATGCTGTGACACCACCAATAAGGACGACACTTGTTTACTGAATGCAATTATTTATTTATTACTGTGGAAAGTGTACAGAACCCATAATACATGTGTGAATGTCTGAATTATAAATGTGAATAATAACGAGTTTCCCAAAAGAATGTCGAGTATATGCGAGGTAGCACTGCTTGGCATGATGACGAGTTCACATCTATACCATAGGGAACATCTGAAACAAAAATAGAGTTGTTATATTACATATAACACGGATTAAATATGTCGATTAGAGGCTGCTTTACAAATAGTATGAATCTACAATTGGCATTTCTTTATAAATGTAGTAAGATAATTTTATCAGTGTGGGAAACATTTTTCATAACAGTTACTACTAAGAATAAGTCAGAATTTTTTTGTGTTCAGATAACATCCCAATATTCTATCTTCACTATTTCTTTACTTTCGTCCAATCAATACATTATAATGGTCTCTGTTTTGTTTCCTTATTCTAAACTGTACAATTAAACAGTTTTTAAAAGGTAGTATGATAATTTTTGTTGCTCAACGTCTCTATTAATGCACTAAGGCTATTCGAGACGATGAGTGGTGATATGACGATGAATGACGATTACAAAAACCATGTCTTATGTGGGATTCGAACCCATGTCCTCCCAGCGGTCTAATCATATGTGCCACCGTTGGAAGTTAAGGCGAGGACACCCTGTTATTTTTCAGCTAAAGAAATCTATAGCTTATTCTTAATGTGTTTCTAAGTTTTTCAATATTTATTTATTTAAAAGTTTTTAAGTGACCAAAATAATAAAACGAAATTAGAAAGCGACAGGGCACCCAAAAAAGTTTGGTTAAAATGATTTTTCATTCATTTGAACTTTTTTTTAAAAAAAAATTTTTTTTGGGGTATTAGAAGACAAATAGGGGGCCCCTAGTGGGGGGGAAATTTTGGAAAACCCCTGGGGGTTTTAGTTATTTTTTACGTCTATTAAATAAATAACAAGTGTAGTATTTAGTCAAATTTTAAATTTTTTGAAAAAACGAACCGAGATATTTTTGCAGGGTCAACCCTTTAATAAAAATTTTTAAATTATTTTCTGAAGGGGAAAGATTTATAAAATATATTTTTTTTTGGGAAAAATTGTTTAAAAAAAATATCAATTTGTTCCAATTATGTGGGGGGATTTTTAAAGCTTTAAAATTTTTACGGGACAAAAAATAAAAGAAAACCATTATGAAAATTTTGGAGATCCCGGGGGTTGCGGAATTGATTTTTTATTTCGGGGCCCTTAAAAATTTCGAAATTTGCTGTATCTTTTCCTTGCAATAAAAAAATTAATTTATTAACATTTTGGGAAAAAAATTTTAATAGTTCGTCTTTTAAAAAAGTTTTTATGGGGGTTTTTCACCCAATGAAGACTGAAGTATTTAAAAATTTTATTTTTAATTTAATCCCAAATTTTTAAATTTAAAGAATTTAAAACGTAATTTTAAATTATATTTATCTTATGTTTATTTCTTAATTTCATTAATCGGGAAACACTCCCGTATAGGTGTAATAGATTTAATGTAAATCAATCCAGAAATGACAAAATCCATCCCCGGGGGGGAAACAAAACCCCCAGTCTCCCGATTGCGGGTCGAGGTTTTTTACCCCTAACTACGGGGAGGGTTTTAATTTTCAAAACATTTTGATTGTTTTTGGGCATGTAGTTTTCTGCAAAAGGGGTAAACACTCGACGGCAATCGGGAGCCCGGGTTTTTTCGATACCCCGCTGGGTTTGGATTTTTTAATTTCTTGATTTTTTTTACATATTTCTAATCTTCTTATTTCGACTTAAAAACCATTTTCTATAAAATTTTGATAATTAGCTAAAAAAATATCAAAAAATCCTTTTTAAGGGAGAAAGATAAAGCCCTGGTAAAAAAAAGAAAGAAATTTTTCCAGTTTTTTATATTATTTTGTTTGGTTTCCCCAAGAATCTTTTATCCTTCCACAAAAACAACATGTCTTAATTTCCCGGAAATCAGGCAGGGTTTTTCTGGATGCAGGAAAGGATTGCTGGTCCATTAACGAAATTTTGTCGGCACCCCCGTTTAGGGCTGAAAAGTTTAAAAACATAGTAAATCCATTGCATATTTTTAATTATTTTTATTATTATTATTTTTTATTATTTTTTATTATTTTTATTTTTTTAAAATTATTATTATTATTATTTTTATTATTAATTATTATTTTTATTATTATTATTAATTTTTTTACTACCCATCAATATTGGTATTTTACGCTTTAACGAGCTTTAGAGGGGGGCATTATTTTCTGTGTTTTAAGTAACAAATTTTTGGATCAAATTAGAAAAGAAATGATACCAATTCCCTTTTAATTACATGTCCCAAATTTTTAAAGGGTAGCTTTTCCGTTTTTTTTTTTCCAAAAATCGTTTTAAATGTATTGACTGTGTTTCTTGGTTGGGCCGTCCCCTGAAAACTTACAACTTAAGAAGGAGGGGGGGCAAACAATTAAAAATTTGGGAAAAATATTTTTTTGGGACTTGGAGTCATTTTAACAGCAACTCCCAGGCACTTCCTCGTCACCTCATGTTTGGGTTATGATTTTATCCAGGCATCTGAGAAGTTTGAGTACACAATTTCCTTCTCTCGTTTCTACATTATTTTTTGTTACCAAATAACTCAGTTGGGTTTCTTTTTTTAGGTTTTTTCTCTTGGTGTTCCCCTCCCCCCTAAATAAAACCAACAATTTTTTTCCCTTTTGGTTTCCCCTCCCCTAAAAAAAAACCCAAAAAATTTATTTGTGTGTTTTCCCATCCCCATTAAAAATACGATCAATTTTCTTTTGTGGTCCCCTCCCCCTAAAAATCGAACAATTCTTTTGTGTTTTCCCCTCCCCATAAAATTAAAAAACGAACAAAAACTCTTGTGTTTTCCCATCCCCTTAATAATAAAGATCAATTTCTCTTTTGTTTTTCCCCTCCCCATAAATAAACGAACAATTTTTTCTTGTGTTTTCCCAAACCCCCTTTAAAAATACGATAAATTTTTCTTGTGTTTCCCCTCCCCCTTAATAAAAACGAACAATTTTCCCCTTGTGTTTTTTCCCTCCCCCTTAGTTTAAAAGAACAAATTTTTCGTTTTTTGTTTTCCCCTCCCCAATTTAAAAATACGAACAAATTTTTCTTGTGTGTTTCCCGTCGCCCCCCCCCCCAAAAACCCCCCAACAATTTCTCTTTGGTTTTTTCCCCTCCCCCATTAATTTAAAACAAAAAATTTCTCTGGTGTGTTTTTCCCTCCCCATTTATACGAACAATTTCTCTTGTGTTTTTTCCCCTCCCCCTTTTGTAAAAAGAAAAATTTTTCGTTTTGTTCCCATCCCCATTAATTTAATTTTTGATCAAATTTTTCTTGTGTTTTTCCATCCCCATAAAAAATCCCAACAATTTTTTTTTGTGGGTTTTCCCCTCCCATTAAAAATACGTCAATTTTTTTTTTGTGGGGGGCCATCCCCGTTAATAAAACGATCAAATTTTTCTTTTTGGGTTTTCCCACCCCCTTAAAAAATACGATCAATTTCTCTTTTGTGGTCCCCTCCCCCTTTAAAAATACGAAAAATTTCTCTTGTGGTTTTTCCCTCCCCAAATTAAAAAATACGATCAAATTTTTTTGTGTGGTCCCCCCCCGTTAATAATAAAGAACAATTTTTCTTTTTGTTTTCCCCTCCCCATTAATAATACAACAATTTCCCCCTTTGTGTTCCATCCCCCTTAATAATACGAACAATTCCCTTGGGATGGCCCGGCCCCATTAATAATACGAAAAAATTTTTTTTTGTGTTCCCCTCCCCATTAATAAACGAACAATTTTTTATTTTGTTTCCCAAAACCCCATTAAAAATCGAACAATTTCTCTTGTGTGTTCCCCTCCCCTTAGTAATACAAAAAATTTCTCTTTGTTCCCATCTCCACTAATAATACAACAATTTTTTTCTGTTTGTTCCCGTCGCCATTAATAATACGAACAATTTTTCTTGTGTGGGTTTCCCCTCGCCATTAATAATACGAAGAATTTCTTTTGTGTTTCCCCTCCCCCTTAATAATACAAAAAATTTTAAAATATAAAGGGTCAAAAAACCCTGTAGAAAATAAAAGATAAACATTAATTTTTATCACATTTGGGATTTATCAAAAAAGATTATAAATGACTTTTATATCATGTTACGTAACCCATTTAGTTTAATAATAATGCGCCAGTTGATTAGTTTATTTAAATTTTTATTTAAAAAGCCCTTCGTTTTTCCAGTTTGGCCAAAATTCCCCCGGGGACTCACCAATTGGTTCACATATTTGATGAGGGCTTGGGCCCTTTTTGGGAAACCTTTTTGGGGTTTCCCTTGAACATCTCTTTGCAGGCTTTGTTAGCGTTTCCTTTGAGAACTTGCCGTTATGGAAGATTTCCCTTTTTCGAAAAGCCGGGCCAAACCCGGGAATAAAAAAAAGGGTGGCGGGATTGGAGAAAACAAACTGTTTTTTCCAGAACTTTCCCTCCCGGGAAAAAAGGGAGGATGTAGGCCAGAAAAAAAGTCGATAGTGCGGGTTTTTATAAAATTGTGGGTTTTTTTTCTGCACTTTGGACAAAAACCCCAGAATGATGCAGTTTCAGGACAAAAAAAAAAGCCCTTTTTGGGGAGCCCTCCTCGGGGAAAATTCCCCGCGTAAACCTAAAACAAGTATTTGATATTGCAAAATGTTTGTCCTTTTTGGTGAAAACTGGTTTTTTTATTTTTTGTTTTTTTTTTTTTTTGGGGGGTTCCTTTGTCCCCCCGGGTAAATAAATAAATTTAAAATTTTTTTATTTAAAAAATAAATAAGTAAGAAAGAAAGAAAGAATAAAAGAAAAAAAAGAAATAGGGTTTAAAAAAAATAAAAAAAAGAATAACTTTAAATTTTTTTAATTTATTAAAAAAAAAAAAAAAAAACATTGTGGGGGTTTGTCAAGTACAGAACTAATTTTTAGTGAGGGAAATTAAAACAGAGTGACTTCAAAAAAAGCCGTTGCTTTTAAGCCGACATCACGAAAAGTGATAACGGTCAACCAGCGACCCTAAATTTTAGAATGAGGGCCGCTGTCTGCCACGTTTTTACCCGCGGAAGACGCCAAACATCACCTCGACAAGGCAGTTCAAACCTACATTCAACTATTTTTTTGTTTCAAATAAAATTTTAATGCACAAATTCTGACACAGAATAAGTAAATTTTTTTAAAAATCGACTGCAAAAATAAACTTTATAATAAATGAAAATTTTTTGTTTCGTACTAAAATTTAATTTTTGTGTTACATATCAAAAAAAAAGCCCAATTTTATTGCAACCTCATAATAAAATTCTAATACGTATTCCATTTTTAATTTATTGAAAAAGGGAATTTTTTCCCTTTACCCCTCCTTCGAATTGGGGAGTTTTCTTCCTCAACAAAGCTAGTCAGCTGGAAACAAAAACAAAAAATGGATAAGAATGCATTTTTTTGAATATTATCGGGGGGAATCATTTTCTTTTTAATTTGTCTTTAAAAATCATAACAGCGCATAGTCGCCAACTAAAATTATGTCCCAAACCTTAAGGTTAGAGACGGTTTTGAATTTCTCTTGTGGCAGGCAATCTGCTTACAACATTTTAAACATGTAAAAACAAACCAAAGGAAAGAATCTGGTGTTTCAAAGTCGTTGGTAAGAGCAGGGCTGGCACAACCGAGGTCTCTGTTTATGTCCCGGGGGGAGACACTTTTTATAAATTTTTGGGGTATATCGCCTCTATAAAAACCCAGGTTAAGTCATCTCCCTTATTTAAAACTTTTTTGTGGATTTTCCTATCTTCCAGTTGTTATCCGTCGTATGCAATTTTGCGTAAATTTTCAAGCGAGTTGCAAGCAAGGATATATGGTCCCCTTCTATACAATGATTTCTTAATTGAGGGCGAAGCGAGCGTTCCACTTGACTCTTATGGCTCGAATGCTGGTTTTTTTTTTTTTTACTGCTTCGATACAGGTCGACCCCTTTTCTCTATCGCCTGAAATTTTTTTTTCACGTTTTACATACCACTAGGGGGGTTGCTGGAAGTTTTTTAAAAAAATCCGTCGTAGTTTTTTAATAAATTTAAAAAATTTAAAAAAAAAAAATTAAAAAATTAAAAAGTTCCCTCGTTTAGAATTTTTTCGGGAATAAAATCAACTTCTCTTCTGTTTTCAAATTTTTTTAGCTAAATCGGGTCAAGACCTTAAAGATTTTTGGGATCATAAAATTTGAAAAATGAAGTTAAAAAAGAAGGAAGCAGTGAAGATCAAGACACACTTTAGAAGGCATGACGGAATTAGTACTAGGAAAAGTCAGTTGGAGCGTTGTTTTAGCGAGCAAAACCCTACGTGAAAGACCGAGACGACTTCCCCCTAAGGCCCACCACACAAAGGCCTAAACGCTAAATCCCGTCGCGTTTTTTGAGCAGCACCCGTACGTGCCACAGACCGAGACGACATTCCCCCAAGTTTACATACCAATAAGTCTTTAAGGGTTTTGACCAAGGAGGTGGAGGATTTCCCCGGTAAATTTTTGGGCAAGGGGGAAAAGGAACCCAAACGGGCCAATT
>JAMZAV010012857.1:0-17250 GCA_024449915.1 Sweltsa coloradensis | reverse complement strand
TTTTTTTTTTTAAATTTTAAAAAAAAATTTTAAAATTTTTTTTAAAAAAAAATTTTTTTTAAATTTTAAAAGGTTTACCTTTTTTTTTTTTTTTAAAAATTTTAAAATTTTATTTTTAATTTTAAACTAAATTTGGGAAACGGATTTAGAAATAATATAGGATATATATACAAAAATCCAAAAAATTAAAAGTAACGGTTTTTCGGTTTCAAGCCACGAAATTTTTTCTTTGGGGCCGACTTTCGATGAGTTTTAAAACCCATCATCTTCGGGGCCGATACAATTTTAAATATTAAAAACGAAAACTACATCCTTTTGATAAAATAAAAAATACAGAAAAAAATGGGGGAAAAAAAAACAATAAAAGTCAACTATAGTTGTACGGCCCTAAAAGGATGGGTGAAATCTCATCGAAAGCGGCCAATAAAAATATATGGCATTAAAACCCAAAAAAACCGATACTTTAATACATATCGGCCACGAAAACCTTCAAAAAACTTTAAATTATATTCACAGACTTTCTGGTAGAATATGCACACATTGTTTTTTCGGGTAGTCCGTGGGGTTTTATTTTATATTTCCCAACGTTTCGAAATCTCCCCCCCCTCTTCAAGGAAATTTAAAACTAAAACATATAAAAAAAAAATAAACCTTACTTCAAACATACACTGCAACTAGATACAAGAAAAGAACAAAATAGCTTAGAAACATAGGTAGTGCCTACTTTTTAAAAAATTTTACTGAGAAGCCATCAACATTATCCTTTTATTTTTTTTTACTTTTCACCCACTGGAAACATTTTTTTAAGGCTGAAAAGTTAACCCCAAAGCTCCCCTATGGAAATGCTGAATCCCCCCTCCTCTTCCAAAGTTGACAAGAAAGGGAAAACTAACAAAAACCCCTTGACCCATCTACTCTACGCTGAGTTTCAAAAAATAATAGGTAATGTTGAGGGGCTTCTCGTTATATTTTGTCAAGAGTAGGCACTCCTATGTTTTCAAGTATTTAGTTCTTGTCTTATTCTGTTGCAGTGTGTTAGAAGTAAGGTTTTTTTTTGTTTTTGTATTGTTTATGTTTAATTTCCTTGAAGATGGGAGGGAGATCTGTTCGAAACTTTGGAACTAATAAAAAAAAACCACAGGACTCCCCGAAAATACAATGTGGATAAATAATATTTTTTTTTTTATTTTTGTTTTAAGGTGGGACAGGCCCTCGGTTATGGGGCCTACTTTGGGGGAAGGAACTAAAAAGGGGGCCCGGGGTGGGTTTTAAAACAAGTGTACTCAAATATTCAAAAATGAGCCGCCCAATACACGGTCGCAGTTGCCTGTTGGCTGTGACTACACTTGTACTGCAGAAGCTTAAAAGCGCGCGTCTCGTCACCCAGCGTAGCGCCAGACGTTCACACTGCTACCGACTCATCGGGCTCACTCGTCGAAGAGTTAGAACAAATGATGTTAGTTCTGGGGGAGAGTAGGGTGGCTGAGTTAATTACATAAACCCCGTTTTTTGTTCAAACTCAAAATTTTATTTTAAAAGGAAAAAAGCGGGATCATGTACATTATCGGAAAATTAAAAGGGAATTATTGTTTGTGTGAATAAAGAAAGATTTAAAAAATTTTCCCCTGAAAAAAAACGTAGTGGTTTAAACCCCCAGTCCTAATGGGTCCCGGGGGGTCCCAAGTACCCCCGACCGGCATATATGTAAAATACGTTGATGAAAAACCTCAAGAGAAGCGGGTAACTGCATTTGAAAAAAAAAGTGGTGTATGATAAATTGCTTTGTAATTTTCTTTTTATATTTAATTTTGTGGATGTTTATTGCGTAGTTAGGGAAGTACCATTTTATATATTATTTATTATTTAATTTTGGCAATCATTCTTTGGGATAAATAGCAAACCACCCCCTGTTTAAATTTAAGCCCAGTGGCATACCCGGGGGGTTCAAAATCTAGGTTTAAGCAAAAAATAATTCATCTATTCATTTTTTGAGACACATAAAAACCCTTTAAAAAAAACCCCATTTCAAAAAATGTGTGGATATGCCCCGTAATTAAATTGAAAGGCTAATTCTTGAAATTTAGGTGTGGATGTTGGTAAGTTTTTTTTTAATTCTTGCACTTGGAAAGAAAAATAGGTAAATACTATCTAAAAATTATAATAACCTATTTTCTAGAACTCGAAATAGCCCGAACCCTAATAACTTCCACAAAAAAATAGATACATTAAATCGAAAAATTGTCCCGCTGGGGATTCACCCGATCATCACGATCGGAGTAAGACTGGTAAAATGCAAACAATCAAACAAACAAACAAAAAAAACACAGAAAGAAATAACACCAAATTTTCTTCCCCGTTTTGCGGGCACTTCGCATTCCATTGAGGGGTATGGAGTGGGTCCCCCCCCACCCCGCGAAATTGGTATCCTTAAACGAGTCTTTGATTTAGTCTCTGCGTCTGCACTGCGCATGAACGCGATGGGAGTAAAGGGAAAAATGAAAAAATCAAAAAAACAAACAAAAAACACAAAAGAAAAAACAGCCAAACTTTTTTCTCCGTTTTGCTTTCACGTTACGCACCCCTTGAGCAGGTCTGGAGTGGGTCCCCCCCCTGCCCACCCGCGCAATTGGTGATCCATTCACAGTTTTTGATTTGTCTTCGCGTCTGCACTGCGCATGCAACGCGATGAGACCGCTGGTCCACAAGGCATAAATAAAACACAGCCCCGACATAAACAAACAGTAGTTGGCCCCGGGGAAAATAAAAAGACGTCATTTGCGAAAATTTTTTAGGCTCTATAATAGAACACCGATCGACGACCACAACAAGAATCAAATGATCAAAAACAAAGAACAAGCCCCCCATGGGTTGTTTGGGACGAAACAAACAAAAACATGCAAAGTTATACATATAAAATTGGTGGGGGTCAGTAGCAGAAAATTGTAATGCCCCCATTGCCCGTTGTTTGTTCACAACAAAAGGATAGGTGCCGTTGGGCCCGCACCCCAAGCAGGGTGTGCAACATTGGGACTGATTTTAAATAGTAACTGGGAAAACGCTAAAGTCCCGCCGCGTTGTGGATGAGCTTTTTTGTAATTTTTTTGTTTGCGTTTGTGGTTTGTTCGCACTTTTCCTTTGAAAGTGTTTTTTGAATGCTTTGTAGGGTTTGTTGTAATTTTTTTATACTTTTTAAATTTGGTATTAAAACTTAAAAAAACTCATTTTAAAAACCCTTTTTTTCGTGGATTCTGACTAACTTTTTAACTTTTCTTTTAAAAAGGGCTACATCACCCAAAACCTTTAATGCACAAGTGAAATCTGAACGTTTTTGCCCCACCCGTTTGGGCGAACGGCCCAAAAAGGACGAAAAAATCGCATAAAAAAATTGAAAAAAAAAATTAAAAAACCTTTATTCTTGGGTTCTAGCTAACTTTTTCAAAATTTTTCCAAAAGGTACACATCACCAAATCTTTAAGTTTCAAGTGAAAATGAACGTTGTAGCCCCCCCCGTTTTGGGCAGAATCGGCCCAAATTGCGAAAAATCGCACTAAAAATCGAAAAAAAACGTAAAAAAATACGATATTCATGAGAAATATTTTTTGATGTACCCAAAAAAAAAAAACCCCTTTAAATTCAGAGAAAACGAAGGTCCCCCAGAATTTTCTCAAAATGCATATGCCTTTGCCCGTTAAGAACGAACAAACAGAAAAAAAAAAAACAAAAAAAAACACCACCCGAGTTAAATTTTTGTTGCATGGGGGGTCAGTGAAATTGAAGTCTTGCTTCGCTCGTACGCCACCAAAATTTAAAGACCCTTTCGTCACTGACTGGACGGGTAGGTCTCAACGTTCAAATTTAAAAGGCACGTAATAGGAAGAGCAATTTGAAACAAAAAATTGACAATTTTTTTTAAATGTAACTATGAAAATAAAAAAAAATCTTTTTACAATGGGTAAAACCTATAATGCTATAAAAAAAAGTTTTTTTATAATAAAATATTATGATTATTATATGAAGCTCCATTTTATGCGTTTTGAAAAAAAAAGTTAGGAGGGTGTTGCTTTATTTTTTTCGTTCTTCTCATTCATTATAATCTGTAAAAATCCCTTCCCCACTATAAATACAAAAAAAAAAACTTTGCCCCGTGACCGCTCGTTGCATATAGCTCGGCATTTTGATTTTTCACGCAATTAAAAATTGTTGCAATGAAAAATTTTGATAGCTTGTGCAACGAGAAGTAACGGGGCAAAATGAAATTTGTTTTTATATTTAGAAAGAGAATAACAGAAGCTTGGCCCCCTTTTTTGAGATCACAACCCCTTTAATTTTATTTTTTTTTGTAGATAGGGTAAAGGGGGTACGTTTTTGATAGCCTATACACTTCATTCCCTTAAAATTTAAACAACTTCAAGTTTCAAGATTCAAAAACTGTTTTAATGAATGCATACAATAAAAAATTTAAAATTTTACCCAAAAAAATTTTCATGTTCCATGTTAACATTAACTGCAAAAAAAAAAACACTGCATTTGGTCAACCCAAAAACATAGGGACCGTGCAACCAAACCCCTACTAAACTTGTTACAAGCTGCACCCTCCTCCCGGAGCGGAATACCTTATTCTAGAATCCGTGCGTAATAGTACCGATTCCAAGTAAATCTTATTTACCAAAAATTGGGGAGAAAATTTTCTTTTCGGGAATTGTTTTTTTTATTGGATTTTTTTTTGGAGATTTTCATCTAATTTATCTGAAGGGCTACTTTTTAAGAATGACAATGTGTGTAAAATTGTTTAAAAGTTAAAAAAACACCATATGCGGCCACCCCCACACGGTCAAGTGGTAAAAACCTAAAGTTTGCTCTTATAACATAACGGATGAGGGCCGAACAATGAAATTCTGTAAGTTCATAAACAAAGCCCCCCAATGCACAACCCGCCATGCATGACGTAGTGCGTGGAAAACCATTTCAAGATTCAAGTTAAGAGAGCAGTAAACTAAGGTATTTTAAAGTTTTCAACTCCAAAAAATTTTGGTTCTTTTTCTGTTTCTTGTATAATCTAGGCTAAATAATATGTATTCAAAGATGTGTGCAAAAATACAGAACAGACAGAGTTTGTTTTTCTTTTTTTGGTTGTTGTTACAGAAATTTTTTATGATAAATTTCATGACACAATAACTATAAACACTTTAAAAATTAGTGAGTGATTGAAAATCGTAAAAATATAACAAGATTTTTTCATTACACACGTCGGGGGAGTGATTTAAAAAAACCGAGCACGGCCTTTTGGGGACTATCGACGAATTTGGGCTCGATCGTGGGGAGGAGGGCTTTGATTCAATGCGTTTTCTTTTGATTTACTGGATCTGTGATGCGCGATCATACTTTTCTAAAAACTAGAAGACTCAAATAATGCGGACAGTGAAAATTAAGCCAATGCGAATACGCTTGTACAGCGTACGGATTATAATTTATAGCCTGGATGTACCTTCTTATAGATTTTTTTAATTTTTGGGTTATGACACGTCCCGTTTTTTTTCACTGTTTTCTATGATTATGATTATATCAACGCTACCCACCAAAAAATAAAAAGAAGTACCTAGAGACCGAATTAAAACGCCCAAAAATCCAAATCTCAATGGTTTGGGCATCAAAATCAGACAGCGGGAAAACGGGGGTTCTATCCTCAGTTTATACAAAATTTTTAATATGTTACGGGTTTCCGTTATCAAATGCTAAAAACTCAGGAAATTTAAATCGATTAAAAAAGACTTGTTTCAAATAAACATTAAAATATTTTCCACCCCGGGGAAAAATATTTTTTATTTTTAGATTGCCCTTTCGCTCTGCGCATAAAAAACGAGTTTTTTTTGAGTGGCTCATCCAAAAGACTAATAAAGAAAACCCCTATGAACCCAAAAGATCCGGGTTCGAGCCCCCAAAAGAGGCATTTTTAATTCGAACTTTAATAGTTATAATTTGTTTAGTACCAATTCACAAAGATTGGTACATTCTTTACAGTAACATATTTTTACATCATGTGTGCGGGTGACTAATTTTGAACAGATGGCCATTTTAAATTATACTACCAATTTTGCATTGTTTTTATCGAAAATTATATGACCCATTATGATTTTTTCAATGTACTGTTTTTCATTTGGGGTATCTTTTAAAAAAAATTAAAATTAACCCGTTGATGAAGCAAAACCTTTACACATAACCAAAAAGTCTTAAACTGTTACCGTTTCTATACAAAACGTATTAAGGGTATGCATTGTGTGGTGTTTGCATTTGTTAAAAAAATTTCATTCATGGCCAATGAAATCGTTTTTTCGAACATAAAAAACCCCCCCTGTAACTCAAAAAGTCGTATCGCCAGAGTGCGCCACTTGTTGGGGCAGAAAAGGCCTAAAATAGCTGAAAAAACATGCATCGTAGTTCAGTAGTTAGCGGTAACTACATATACGATTTTAATAATTTTTTTTAATTTGAAGATAATTGTTGAAATTCGAACTTATGTTTTGTACTTTTTCCATAAATTTTTTGTAATTTTTATTAAGCTCTAAAAGTGAAGGTAAATTTCAAAATATTGACCAAGTTCCCCAATTTTTTTATAAGACCATATTTTGTACAATTTCGAAAATCGACAAAACATAAGTCCTAGTAAATTTATCATGAATAGAATAAAAAAAAAAATTATGCCGAATGGACAGTTGTGGGCCGAGTTCTAACTGAAATGCTGGGACACTGCATCGCACCGATTTATAGCTACTCCTGTGCAACCTTAAGCTCGTGATCCATGGTTAATGTTTTAAGTATCTTTACGGTAAATAATCACGCACAGTATTATAGAAAATAACTTTTAATCCCGACGTTTCGGAAAACTAGGTTTCCATTTTCAAGGGAAGGGTTAAAACAAAATTCAATAAAACAACAACAGCATTATAAAAATAAACAAATAGAAGAACATTGCCAGTAAATCATTTCAAAATTCTCACTAGATCACATGGATTGGTGCAATTGATAAAAAACTGTTACTAGGGTTAATAATAGGTTCAGCTACTTTAATTGATCATGTTTATGTAAATCACAATGAAAATATTTTTCAGTCAGGTCTTATAAGTGTAGGATAAGTGATCATGAATAATTTATTGTGTTTGTAAGATTAATAAGCAAAAGTTTCTTCCTAAAATTTTTAAATACTAGAAATTATAAGAATGTTGATTGGAAGCAGGTAAATGAAGATATATCAAGTGGTCCCATTGCCCCCAAAATTTGGGATGGCGGTAAGTTCAATGATAAATTAGAAATGTTTGTTTTAAAATAACCGTGGAAACTCTAAATGAGCAAGCACCCCCCTTGAAATTAAAGTTAAAGGAAAACCAGCCCCATGGTTAACAGCAGATATTAGGAAATCCATGCATGGGAGAGACCACTTGCGCAAAGAATTCAGAATTTTTAAAAGGGCCATAAAATTTGGGAGGAATACAAAAAAGTTAGAAAAAGGAAATAATCAGATTCGTTTTTTCAAGCGTGAGCATTTTAAGTTTTTTCTTTTGATAATGTATTTCTTCAAAATTTTTTATGGTCAGTTTATAATAATTTTGGACAGGTAAAAAAGAAAAAAAAGAGTGTAATTTTTATGGCAGTTTATAATAAGTTGACAGGTAAAAAAGTGAAAAAAGATGTGCAACCTCTTTGACAGAGAAGGGGGGTATCCTACACTCAAAATCCTAAATTTTGCTGTTTTTTTAAAAAAAGTTTTGTTTGAACGAGTAGTTTTTCCGTAAAATGGTAGTTTAAAGTTTTAAATGAAAGAGCGAGATCTCCCGCAGAAAAGGTAACTAAGAAAATCTTTTCGCAATTAAACGCCTTAAAAAAAAAGCCGACAACATTCAAGAGTTCCATGCATAGATTCAAGAAGGGCGAAATCAATAGTCAAATAGAAACATTACCAGTAAATCTTTTAAAAAATTTCACTAGATCACATGGTTTGGTGAAAATTGAAAAAATTGTACTGGGGTTTAATTGGTCAGCATTTTAATTGTCATGTTTAGAAAATCACAAGAAAATATTATTCGTCAGGTCTTATATTTTTCCCTATGCATGGATTCCTATTCCTGCTGTTAACCATGGGGCTGGTTTTTTTTAACTTTTAAATTTTCAAGGGGGTCTTGCTCATTTAGATTTTCCCGGGTTTATTTTAACAAACTTTTCTAAACATTCTAAAAAGAAATTTCAGCCATATACTCACAGCAAAAAAGGAAAACTTTAGCACCACTCTCAAAAATGCCAAAAACCAAATTTCCCATAATGTCACAATACTGAACAAAAACCTCCTTTCTTTTAAACCGTAAAAAAGGGTGTTTTAAACTTCCACTCACAATTTCCCCCACCGAAACCCTCCTCATTCGCATCTCCTAAGAGCATTGCCTGCTCTGACCCCATAAAGTTCCGGGGTCTACTATGACTGACACTCTTGATTGGACAGACCCATAGACGTTTTTGCTCAAAGTAAAGAGTGGGTTTCCTCCTCAGAAAAATTAAGCCCTATCAGCCACAACGTCCTTATTCTCATATACCATGCTCACATCCACCACACATATCATAGGGACTTTTTTTCTGGGGAAATCGCCACAAGCTAAAAGATTTTTAGTTTACAAAAACGGGCCATTCGAATTATAGTGGGACCCTTTGGGTACCTGTGTAAAAAATATCTTCCCCCCCCAAAAAAATCTTGACCTTAGAAGTACTTTGATACAACTTGCAGCAGTCTTTGTAAAATAAAACCCCCCCTCTTAAAATTAAACTCAACGTTTCATGACCAGATACACGATCGCAATCAAAAATTCAGCCCCAACTCATAAACAACGCTTTTCCCCAAAGGACCTCATTACCAATGTCTAAAATTTTCAATCAATCCCCCCAGAAATTACAAATATACAATCCTAGACTCTTTTAAATATACATTGAAATCATTTCTTATAAAGCGTTGCTTCTACACCATCAATGAACCTTCATCCCCGCTACTTTAAATTAATCTTTTCCCCAAAAATTTTAAAAAAACCCCCCCATAGCTTTTCACTCAAAATTTCCTTCACATCCCGAAACTACTATGTATTTCATAATATAATTTAAATAAAAAACAATTCAATAAAAAAAATAAGATTAGTATAGAAATAGAAGGGAAAAATATTTTGAAATTATGAAAGTATATTTTTAAAGATATTTTTTATAAAATTGTTAAAAATTAGTATTACTCTCCATAGGGTAGGGGATTCACTTTTTCTAAAAAGGTTTTTACTTGTGAATGTATGAGTCAAGGTGAATAAAGTATTGTTATTTTTATCTAATTTTCCCCTTTTTTTCTTGTAGGTGATTTCCCCAAAACGTGAAAATTTTGGGAAGGGGAACACCTATTTATAAGGGGAAAGGTAAAAAGAGTGATGGAATTTATCGACCTATTCAAATCTTCCCAATTTTAGGGAAAAAATTTTTGAAAATATTTTTCCCCTGAGGTTTTTTTTCTGAAGGGGTGCATTGAGGTTTAAGTGAAAACCCCAAAATGGTTTTAGGAAAGGTAGATAACGCAAAGTGCCCCTTTTGATTTAAGATTTTATTAAAAGGGATTGCAAACGGGAAAGGTAAGGTTTGGGGCGTTTTTGTTGATTTCGAAAGCATTTGATTCAGTACCTTTTTTACCTTTTTAATAAAATAAAAACCAGGTATAAAAATAAACCTTATTTGTTATCAAATATTGTCGGATTACTTTTTAAAAAAAAAAATGTTTATCAAACTTGCCCCAAAAATAGTTCAAAAGATTCAAAATTTTGTGGAGTCCACAAGGATCAATTTTTGGGCCCCTTTTATTTATTCTTTTTCATAGATGAAAATTACTATTCAGGAAACAAAACAATGTAGATAGCGCGCGCGTTCGTAATATGGCCGCTGTTCGGGGGTAGTTATCTGACGGCAAGGGGGCAAACATGTAATAACGTTTAAAAATTTTGTTTGAAAACATTTTTAAAAGCGGTTTTACGCTTTAAAATGGTAGTAGTTACACTTAGTTAGTATCGAGCCATTTGGATTGGAGAAGGGTCGCGGACATATATTGAGGGAGAAGTAGTTTTTAATGCAAACCAAATCATCTTTGTGGTTGCACAGGCAATGATGGCAAAACTATGAGTGTGTGGCCTACAGTGATGTGACATGGTCAGTTGTATGAATGCAGAGAGGTGTGTGTTTTGGTTTTATTTAATAAAATCAAAATAACACGGCCAAATGGTTAAATAAAACCACATTCTGCTATTTGCTTTAAAAATAACACAGTTTATTCTATTCTTATACTTCTTAGTCACATTTCACTACAAACTTGCCGATAAAAACAAGCTAAAATGAAAACAATACTTGCAAATATGTAAAATAAAATAAAATCTTCTGATTAAATAGTTCTAGTATTGTGATTCCACTTTTTACCTTCTGCAGGAGCAATCACTAGGTGGTTTATGCAAGATAAAACTGGGGCCTTTTTTTGAAATTTACAATTTACTATGGATTTTATTTTAGGTAATACGATTGATTATATCCTCCCATTGCAATGCGGGGAAATGCGAAAATACAATAAAATGAAATTGAAACCATTAATTGCAGAAAAACATATGTCTAAATAGAACGGTAAAAAAAAACGACCGAACGTAGATTTCAACTGCCGACCTTTCAAATGGAACTCAACGCGCTACCACTTTGCCACAATGCACAGTGATTTTTAGAGCTATTAGCCTATGTTATGATAGGTGGTATCGTCGATGACTGTACGACGAACGTGCATAATTATTTGTTAGGCTGACCTTACGATTGATTTTACATCCGTAAAAAAAAATCACAGCCAGTAAAAGCTCCGCGCCCAAAACCATTTAAAATTTATATTTAAATACCAACACTTGTAGCCGTGTAGGCCATTAAGTGTCCGTCCCCGGACAATATTATAAAAAGTGTAGGGGCCTAAATTATAAATGTAGGTACCGAGTATAGGACTATTGGGCCTAACTATTTAGAACTGTCATAATGATTATACATTGGCGTATTTGAATTTATGTAGGATTTTCCCTAGTTTGGAGTGTCAGGACTCAGGACACCGGCTAGACACACCAAGTAAGTTCCCAAAAAGTTTATTTTACTACAACCCCTTTTAAACGTTTTGTGCATAATATAAAATTTGGGCCAGAAAAATACTCGCCGGTAGTATAAGCATATTACTCAGCAGAACAATGTTGTTCGAGACCGCGGAAAAGTACAGACTGCAGACACAAATGTGTTTAGTGATTGCATGGTTTCGCAATTAACAGCACCCTTTTCCACTTCATTCCTCATTTTGAATCATTCGGAAATAATGAAAGTTAATATTATCTGTTTTTTTGATGAGCACTGTGGCACCGAACATTATTTATTTGTGTTAGGTCGGGATATATGTGAGAAACCCCTACCTTTGCATGATGTTCCGCGATCAGTACCCCCGAAATAATGGGTTCGCGGTTGACCACTTGGCTGCGCTAGTGTTCCTTTTTTTTCTCGAATAATGGGAGGAAATCAATTATATTTTATATGCTGATGACTTGGTCTTTTATTTAGAAGGTGTGGATGTTGAAAGATCGTAAAGACGTATTCAAGAAGTTTTTAAAGAGGATGGATGATTGGTTTAAAATTCAGGAACTTGATATTAATTATAGTAGAAAAAATTTTATGATTTTTCATAAGGCTAATGATAGAAGCATGAATGATGTTCATTTGACGTTGAATTGTAATGGTAAGGTAATTTCTAGAGTATATGAATTTAAATATCTTGGAGTTTTCTTAGATTGTAATTTAAGTTTTAAGAAAACATTATGAATATGTATGTAATAAGTATGTAGATAGGAATTATAAGTAGAATGAAGGGGTTTTGTAACAGAGAGAATGTTGAGGTTACTTGTAGATTCTTATATTCACTCTATTTGATTTTTTGTTTAGTGGTTTGGGCCCAGTAGACCTTCTACCAAATATGTTGTACTTCAGAAGAGAATTGACCATCTGTTTGATTCAATTCCTATGAGCCAAGATTTACAATCTGATTGCTTCACGATTGAGGAAAGAATAAAAATATAGCGACTGGTAAATACATACAAAATATTGAAAGGTATGTATTCAGGTATTTTACCCAATATTTTTCAATTTGTTGATCGTGATAGAAATTCTTTTCAAATGAACTCTTTGGGAAAGTTCCTAAATTAATTTCTGAATCACTAAGAAAGTCATTCTTGTACAGAGGAGTATCCTTTTGGAATTCAATTTTATGATATTAGAAGCCAGTTTACTGAGCTAGGAATAGTACCAATTTAAAAGTAAAATTGAAGCAATGATAATGAATCGAAGAACAAAGAAGAATTGATTTTTACTATTATTTGTGGGCATTGTCTCTTGTGTTTATGTAATGTTAATTCATTTTATATGTTCTTATTTATGATTTTTGTGTTCTCTTTGTTTGTTCATTATTGCTTTGATTTTGATGTGCTATTCAATGTATTTTCAAATTGATATTTTTCTGCCTAGATTGTCTGGTTGCCTCCCACTGGTGGAACTTGCAACTTGAGTTCTAAAGGTGTCCTGTATCATTGCTATCATCAGTTTTTGACTTGAACAATTTTAAATAATTATATATCTGATATAATTATATATAAGAGTAAAGATCTTTTGTACTAAATTGTTATCAAGATTGAACACAAGAATGATGGTTTAACACAAGAATGGGAAAATTCGCGTTCGGTGGTTTTCTTCCGCGAAGGATTGATTTCTCCCTGATTTGCTGTTCCTGATTTTTGGCAAACCTCATATTCGTTTGAGTGGGATCGTCTAATAAATCAGTTTTTTTCTTTTCGTTTTTCTTTTTTAATGTTTTTTTTCTTCTTTTTTCTTTCTTTCTTTCTTTTTTTTCCTTTCATTTTTTTTTTTTTTTTTTTTTTTTTTTTTTTTTTTTTTTTTTTCCCACCCCCCTTTTTTTTTATATTATTCGATTCATTCATAAATTGCATTTAATATCCTTTTTATTTGTTATCAATTTGGGTTTAGTATTTAATGCATTGTTGTAATATTACTATTCAAAGTTCATTGTTGTGTCGCATCTATGTAATAAGAAAATTTTTTAGTTGTCCTCCTTTGTAAATCAGTTTTTATAACTGAATGAATAGGATAGACGTTAAATAAATAAATAAATAAATAAATAAAAAAAAAAAAAAACACACTACCTTGCAAACATAGAAAATTAAAATCCAAATTTCAGTGACCCCAAAAACCAAATCACATGGTTGCATTGTGAGTGCGACTTCTTGTGGACCATTCCAGCAGGCCTATCGCTGTCTTCGTTTCTTGGTACCACTGGCAGCTCATCTCACACCTTTTCAAGAGCTGCAGTATGACTTCTAGTCATCCTTCTGCTAGTTTTCCTCATTTCTAGACAGATGGCTGGCCCCCGTCCTTTATCGTCCCACGTTCGTCTAGAGCAGCAGACACTCGATCAGTCTTTTGCACCGCTCTCTTTGACCAGCCTCTCAACCAAAACAGGCTTCCACGAGAGCCAAACTTTTTCCCATGTCTCGTTTGTTAAGATTGAGTGGGCGCTTCTCAATTTCCACTGCCTCTCTGACGATCCGACTAGATATTTTTCCGAAACGTCGGGATTAAAAGTTATTTTTATAATACTGTGCGTGATTTTTTTACCGTAAAGATACTTAAAACAATATATACAAATTTTATGGTTTTTAAGCATAAGCCCGCCTTTTAAGGACCATAGTTATTGATTCATAGCAGTTGTCGAAAAAACCCCAGTCGGGGCAAACTTTTTCGACAACTGCTATGAATCAATATATATATATATAAAATATATATATATATATATTATTATTATTTTTATTATTATATATTATTATATATTATTATATTATTTTTTTTTATTATTATTATTATTATTATTATTTATTATTATTATTATTATTATTATTATTATTATTATTATTATTATTATTTTATTATTTATTATTATTATTATTTTTATTACTGTTGTGAATGATATTATAATGGTGAAAAAAACCCCCCACTCAACCCGACATAGTTGGAAAAGAGTTATGATGATGATTATTATTTTTTTTAACGTCTTTTCCTATTTTAGTTATGAAAACTGGTTTACAAAAAAAAATAACAAATAAATTGCAATTATGTTAATTAATGTCTTCCCATAAAATACCTCAACAATAATAATTTCAAAAAATAATAAAAAAAATCATTAAAAACGGGTGAAAAAAATAGTGAAGTGACGGGACAGGGAAACAACAATTTTTTTGAAAACTACCCATGTCTTTTGAACAAATCACAAGTTTAATTCTATAACAGTTTTTAAATTTAAATTTATGTAGGCCATATTGTTAAAATTTTAAAAGATGCTTTAATAAAAAAGAAATGGAATTATGCTGATGCGGTATCGTGTCCATTTGTAGTAAGGTATATTACTAACACCTCGTATTCTTCTCAGCTGTTGGTGGATGTTGGAGGGAGACATACCCTGGCTGGAGGGCGCAAGGCACAAACATCATACAAGACCTTGACGAGATGTCGCTACACATCTTCACGTAGTACCAGAGTCTGGTGGAGCGCGGCGAGATACCTGCTCAGGTGTGTGATCACAAGTTTATTCACTATTGGATTAGATAAGTACATGGTATTGGTACATATACATAGGTTTTGTCAAGTTGGTTAAAAATAAGTACATACATGATTAATGATTACAATTAGGGATGCACACAATAATTGATAGTATCGATCGAATGATGGTTGAACACAAGAATGAAGATTCGCGTTCGGTGGTTTCTTCCGCGAAAGATTGATTACTCCCTGATTTGCTGTTCCTGATTTTTGGCAAACCTCATATTCGTTTGAGTGGGATCGTCTAATAAATCAGTTTTTTTCTTTTCGTTTTTTCTTTTTTGATGTTTTTTTTTTTTTTCTTTTTTCTTTCTTTCTTTTTTTTCCTTTCATTTTTCTTTTTTCTTTTCTTTTTCTTTTTCTTTTCTTTTTCTTTTTTTTCATTCCCCACCCCCTCCTTTTTTTAAATATATTATTCGATTCATTCATAAATTGCATTTAATATCCTTTGTTATTTGTTATCAAATTTTTTGAGTATTTAATGCATTGTTGTAATATTAATAATTATTTCAAAGTTCATTGTTGTGTCTGCATCTAGTAATTAGATTTTTTTTAGTTGTCCTCCTTTGTAATCAGTTTTATAACTGAATAGGATAGACGTTAAATAAATAAATAAATAAATAGATCGCAAAACAATAATGAATATAACTTTGATAGACCTAATCAATAACCAAAATTCATTATGGGACTATCAAAAAATAAAAAAATTTGGGTTTCAATAGTGGCACGAATCAAACTCTTAAAAAATTAATGTCACAAAAAAAACAACACCCTACGTTGAATGATGTGCCTTGGGCAAAATTGAAGTTTGAAATTATTTTTAGATGGCTATATTAGCCGTGTAGGCCCTACCGGATCAGAAAAAATTTGAAAAAAATATTTTGGATTTTCTAAAATAGCCAGGTTTAAAAGTCATTAACTATGTTTTGACTGGTAGCATATTTTGGAAAATAGAAACACGGTCTAATAGCCTTAATAACAAGTATTTAAATTCAGAATGTTATCTTAATATTAAGTAATTATTTAAAGATTAGTACGTGAAATAAATTTGTCTGATAGTGCTGTTCTCTGGTGAAGGATAAATGAACGTTATAATCTAGTCAGAAAGGAGGCTGGACGAAAGAAATGTGTTCCGCTAGCCCCCCTACCCTACCCTACCCTTCTACGCGACAATAGACATCAGTCGAACTTCGAAGCCTCGGGCCAAAACAAGTGGTCGACTATCTTGAAATTCCATCCATTCATTGAAACACGGAGCTCAATAAACTGGATGTGAAACAGACGAGTAAGTTTCAAAGGAGATGTGAACTGATGTGGCATCCTGAATCACTAGGCCGCTTCGCGAACGCTTTTTTTGGTCACGTTGATGGATGAGCTCTTGTAAGTTTTAGTTTGCGTGGGATCTCTTTGCTTTTGCAAGTGTTTTTTGAACGCATTGTAGGTGATTGTTTTTCAAGTTTTATTGTTACTTGTCAAGTGTTTTTATACCTCAAAAAACCCTCATATTGAAACCTTTATTCTACGGATTCTGGCTGACTTTTTCAACTTTTTTTTTTAAAAAGGCAATAAATCACCTTTACCTTAATGTCCATGAAAAAAATAAACGTTGTAGCCCCACCCGTATTGTCAGAATCGGCCCAAATATACAAAAATATCGCATTAAAAATCGTAAAAGTACTATATTCATGAGAAATATTTCTCCGATTATACCCAAACACGTGGGCACGACTAAGCTCAGAGTTTTTCGCAGGTCCCCTCCAATTTTCATCAAGACGCATAGGGCCCGTTTTGCCCGGTAGAGAGCGGAACAGACAAAAAAAAAAAAAAAAAAAAAAAAAAAAAACACTCGAGCTCATTTTTTAGGGGGTCAGTGAAATAAAGTTTTCGTTTTCGCTCATCCAATAAAATCGATAGTCATGACTCATGAGTCTAAAATTCATAATGCATTATAAAAGTAACAATCCTCAATGTGCTTCAGGGGCTTTTGTTATTGGATACATTTGAACCAAATCTATTCAACCTACATTTTTGCTATTTGTACATTTTTATTTGTAATTTATATTTGCTCCTAAAACATATCGGGAACAATAGTATGGTAAAACTGGGAGTACTTTTGATAAAACTAGAATGGTAATACCGTAATATTACATACCCCCGGGGGGTAAGGGTTCATCTTCATGCTAAATAAATAGTAAGTCTGACACAAAAGCACGCAACGACGCTTGTTGAATAATATAACCTGTATATATATTTATTTTCTCATTAGATTGTCCAAGCTCATAACTAAACTACTGAGTTAGAAGTAGAAACCTCAATAAGTAATTTGAAACCAAGGGTTCTGAGTGAGATGAGACAAGTAAGGGGAGTGTACAAGAGTCGCTCCAATAAGTTATATGTAGCCAAAGGCCCGGATTGAGTTGCCAAATCCTAAGGTTTTGGGGTTCCAAAATTTGACATTTTATCATTTTTTTTTGATAAAAAAATGCGGGCTTTTATGAAAAAATTTTTAGTCATTTTCAAAATTAT
>JAMZAV010012856.1:0-17653 GCA_024449915.1 Sweltsa coloradensis | reverse complement strand
ATTTCACTTCCTATGCTCCAGTTGCAAGGGGGCAAGTCGGAGCTCTGTCACGATGCTTACATTGGCAGGAACCACACACAAAACGGTTGTTCTTTGCCAGTACGAAGGAGGCGGAGCTAATGGCGGACCAAAGTACAAATTAATTAAATAAATAAATAATGAAAATAAGTTCAGGCTGTGTACAGTTGTGTTCGACTCTCAGAATATTATTCATACCTTGTTTGTAGATGCAAATACAGCTTATAACACGGGTGGGCTCACAAATGTCATAAAAATCCAAGTCTTAAGATAAGCAAGCGGCGTGGTGATTTCAGATGTCGGACACAGGCTAGGCTAGGCTTGTTCGGCAGGTTCCAAATTCCACTTATGATGTGTTGTCGTGAGCGTGATCGGGAGCAGGTTAAATCAAGTTAAAACAAGCACTGATGTTAAATATAACACGAAAGGTTTATTAAATAAGATAAATGCAAGAGATACAGACGTTTCCTTTAGGACGCCCGGAATTGCGTCTATCAAGTCATGTCGCTGGAACGGATGTCGACGTTCGGGCTGCAGGCCACACTCAGAAGGTGAAGGTGGTCGTGCAGTTCCAAATACTACCACCAGGTAGTAGCAGAGGCAAAATCAGATGGGGGGGGGGGGGGTAATTTGAATGGTTGATAGTTATAACACCCGTCATCAACACCCCCAATTCTTTAGCTTTAATACTCCCCAACAATGAAGGGCCAGCTCCCTTCACCACTAGAAAGTCCGCCCCCACCGCATTATCTGCCACCATTACTTCCGTGGAAATAAATTGTTTATCAACAATGGGCTTGGAACCATAGGGTAACAACTTTTTGGCGCAGTTGCGTACCCTACCTTTGAATCCAGCCTCTTCCAGCTCCTTGAACGCCCTCTCGCTCATCACATACACTCCAGCACCAGGGTCAATTAGACATAGGTTCTGGTTTAAATGAAAATTCATATCCAGTATTAAAACAAGTTCTACACAACAAAACAAAATCAATAAATCAACAAATCAACACAAACCTGTGAAGATGACAGGTCTGCTTGCCTCAGCTGCTCAGTCGGTCTCTCACGAGATGTCCCATGTATTACTGCGATATTAAATGAACTTATAGGCCTAGTGAATATGATCAATGGTTTTGCTATCTACTCAAATTATCAACTGCAATCAATATCCATTGATGGTTGTGGTGTATTATAATATATGCAGATTACATGTTTATGACAGATTCAAATTTGACCACAGGTGAGACTAATTATATTTCTACCTACCTATCCAGATCTGAATTGTTACCTTACCCCTGTCCTGTGGGTATTCTATTTTGATTGAACATAAAAAACATGCCTCACCACAATACTATATTCTAATTAGGCTTGCCAAAAACAATTAGCGGCAAATAATATAAAAGTGTTGGTACTCATCCCTCAGTAATTCCAATATGTCAGGAGAGACTGCTCGTGTTTTATGTCGACAACTTGACGTGGGAAAATCGTAGTCTTGATGTGGAACGAAAACTAGCGTAGCACGTACTTATTAATATGTAACTCTATCAAGTTGCACAATAATGAAAAACAGAGATCAAACACACGTGGGTTTTTTCCTATCAGGCATGCTTGACGGAACTCGTATGCCTCCTTGGCGCGCTCACACTGCTGCTGCTCCCTGGCGAGGTCCCACTTCACTCCGTTGTCTACGCATGGTCACTTGCGTCACGTTATTTTTGTTGATGTAGAATGTCCGATTTTTCGCGAAATTATTAGTATTATTGACTCAGTGGAACCATGTCATACGCTTCGTCCTAGTTAAAACCCGTAGTGAATCACATTCGCGTGATTGGCAATTCACTTCCTCCGTAAGTAGATTCTCAATATCAAACGTACGATCCGCGACGTTCCTGCCCAAAGAGAATCCTACGACTCTGTCCGACCGTCTCTCCGTCCTTCCCACGACTGTTGTTGCATTGGGGCTGTTCTTGCCGATTCCAACTAACCTACCTTAGGGTCACTAAGAAGATCAACCCTCATAACCGGTCCTCGGTTGCTTTGTGAGGCCTCAACCCCTTCGTTATCGATATTGCTGTGATTTCTCTTAGATTTGTCACACTTCTTCCAGAAGTTTCCGACTTGACTAAAACTGCGTCAACGCCCGAGGCATGTTTTCCTTCTGGATCATTCCATCACTTATCTCATTCGTTGAGGCGTCAATAATGTCAATGGTAAACCCGTACCTTCCGTTATTTGGTTAATTACTCTTAAGTGTCTGTATATTTCTTTACCAACTACTCGTCATTTTACTTATCGCGCACGAGCACATGTTTTAGGTCACCTCCCAAGTCTCTAAGCCCTGTTTAGACAAAGTTATTCCTTAATTGCTTTCATATGCAAATATCTTGAATAGTAATAATAATTACAAAAACTGATAGGCCTACACACCTAATGGTCCTTGATGTCCCTTGCACCCCTGTGTAGACTGCATCAACTTGTACTTTTTTGTTTGTGCAATAAGCAATGTCTTGAGAAAATATTGCAAGATTTGTTACTGTAAAACGTTTGCGCACAAAGCCATGCTGCTCCGGAGCAATTGCACCTAATACATGGTTGTAAATGTGTCTGTGTAGAATTATTACAAAGACTTTAGAAAAGATCGGTAGAAGAGAGATCGGTCTGTAATTTGACACCTTAAAACAACTTCCTTTTTTGAGAACCGATGTTCCAATAGCCTGCTTACATCTTGAAGGGAAAATGCCAGTAGTCATTGCAGAATTGAATATATGTGCAATAAGATAGCTTAATGGTTTTCGGCAGTGCTTTATAATTTCAACTGGAATTTTATCAGCACCATGTGATTTTCCATTCTTCAGATTGTTTATAATGTCAGCTATTTCACGAGGGGATGTGGTTTTAGCTGATAAAGTCCCTAATTGATAATATGCACTTACATTTGGTAAAGGACCTGCAGTGCTTGATGGAAGAATGGTGGTTTTAAAATAATTAGCAAACATTTCACAGCATGATTTTCTGTCATTAGCTACTGTTCCATCATACTCCACTTCAACTGGAATTCGGGTGCTTCTTGTCTTACTGCGGATAAAATTCCATATCCTGTTGGGATTGTCTGCCACTTCAGTTTCTATTTTTTGTAAATACTCTTTGAATTTGATGCGTCTAGGCTGATGAAGCAACCTCCTTTTCGACTGATATGCTAGTTTATGACACTCCAAGCTAGATTTTTTCCATCTTACATATTCCCGGTGCTTATCACGCAGTGCATTTTGTATTTGTATTTGTATTTATTTACTTCCGTTGACAGGTACAAAGTACATATATGGATATCGTCAAACATTACATACATACAGTAAAAGAAACCCAAACAAAACGAGCGAAAAGCATATAGTTATTGTACTATAGGTATACAGATAATAATTATAATACTAAATAAAATAGCACCAGACATAAGCAGACAAATTAGAAATACCATTCACAGTAACAAGGATACAACTAGAAAACCAACACTTGTGCAGCCCACATCTAAGTAACATTGATCATCAATTACTAGAGATGGTTAGGAAATCTTCGAGGCAATAGTACTCCCTCTCCAGTATATGCTTTTTAAGCTTGCACTTGAAAGAAACACTACATGAAGAAGCTTTAATATCGGGAGGAAGTTTGTTAAAGATTTTACTGCACAGATAAGTAGGGCTATGCTTAAACAGTGAACTTTTAAAGGAAGGAATGACAATGTTTGCTCTTGATCTAGTTTTTGGGTATATGGTTTTCGGAGTGCACAGAAAATAGTTCTGGGTTTGAATAAACGAAAGTTGCGGCAGATAGAATTAGCTCCGAGGCGACTGTAAGAATCCGTAAATTAGAGAAATAAGGGCCGGTATTATAATGTCCCGCTAAAAGTAACGGTTAGCTATCTGGGGGATAGTGCTATCCTCCAGATAAACTATGAAGACGTATTATGAGAACAACTTCCCGCTAAATACCTCCCGATAGTAAGCGGGAGTTGGTACACCTTTGTTGTTGATTTCACTGTCTCCTAGAGGGTATTTTATACTGTTTCACATGCCATATAGATACCCAGTGATCTCGTGTTGTTACCAATGGCGGGTAATTTAAAAAGTTTTGGTGCAATTACAAAGTACTCGGTAAAAGGTTGTCACAAACCAACACACATGATTTCAAATAGTACACTGTAAAAAAAATCTTTATAATAACCCGTGCATCGGAGACTTACTTTTTCCAACAACAGTATACGTAAATATGGTTTTCACCTAAAGTATACCTTTACTCAATAAATTGCTGCAGTGTACAGTGAATATAAATTGAAATGTTCAATTTAAATTTTATGCAAAGTCATAATAAATTGATGCTTCCTTGTAGGATTTAAATTCTGTCCCTGAAGGTGTTGTTTTCACCGACGTTCACATTTAATCTGCCCTACACTGTCGGCCTTATAATACCCTACATGTAGTGTGATATTTAGTAGAGCGTTAAACTTAAGTGTACCCTACATTGTAGATTTTTAAAACCCCCTCAACATGTAGGGTTTAAAATTCACACGTCTATTCAACTTAGAATTATTGTATGATTCACGGGTAAAAACACATATGCATGTAGTGACATAATTAGCACTACGTTCATTAAAAAGTTAAGCCTACATGTAGGCTTAAATTACGTGTTGATTATGGTCATTTTTACCTCCTCGGCTTACCTTAACTTTGATGCTACTTTGCAGGCTTAAAGGCTACTATTCATATATATGGTTATTTGCATATGATGTTCATGTTAATTTTGCTGTACATATTGTAGTGGAAAAACACATATGCATGTAGAGCGTAATTGTCATAACGTTCATGAAAAATTTAGTCGATATATAGGCATCAAATTATGTGTTAACGTAAAAGTATATTTCAAATTAACTCAAAACCTTATTTTTTACCACATGATCTATAGCACAATACTACATTAAAATGACAGTTTGAAAAATCATAACTTGTAACTGTGATTTAACACAAATTTTTCAATTTTTTTGATCCAGAATTTTTTTTTATAAGCTTTTTTCTTAACCCGGCTCCGCCACCAAAATGATCGACGCAAGGTGATTTTTTAATTTTTGCTTTTCTTTGACGCAGTGGTGTAACTAATCGCTTGATTTCTGGGGGGAGTGAACTATCAACATTCCCTATGAAACAATCGCTTCGGAAAAGTATGTATCCTGTTTCAATGGGGGGTCTGGAAATTTGTCCCCCCCCCCCCCCCAGCTATTTGCGAGTCTGGGGCGCATCGGCATACCCCTAGATTTTTTATGTTTAACATTGCAAATGGTGGTATTTACTACATTTTATTGGTTGGTTCAGTAAAGTATTTATAAAATTGTGAAGTTTGACAGTGTTTTTGTCAGTTGACAAAATCTTGCTTCGCACCCCCCCCCCCCCCCCCCCCTCCCCAAGTAGTTTCGCCCTATGCTTCGACGTCAAGTATAGCTTCGCACTATCTTGTGGTACTAAAAGTTCCCGTGTTTTTTAATAATATATAGCAAAGCATCCAAATGCTTTGAGTGTATTTGTAAGATGTATACGTTGTAATCTTACAAAAATAATCGATAGCTGTGTGTGTAATGCACAAGACGGTACTGAAACCATCCATCCTTGAAAATATTTAGAGAAGAGTCGTAGAATGCAAGAAAGAATGCAAGAAAATTATAGGAAGGCCTGGCTTCAGGCTCTGTCTGACCACTCAATACAACGTCTATATATAGAATGTAGATCTTTGATAAGTTTTGAAAGGATGCTGCCGAGAACTTACGGCCGGTGTTTCTGAGTACAGTCATAAAGGGATATTAATACACAAAGGTCCAGTGTTGATTGGTTTAATACAGCTTCTTTTTCCCTTTGCCTTCGATACTTCCCCTGACATAGTCTACCCACATATAATTGGGAAATCGCGCTAGGTCAACGCGTCAAGTTAAAATTGGAAAACGGTGTTTGGTACAAGTAATAGAATTATATTTGTAAATATGAATTTTTATTACACCTTTTATCTACAGAACAACCCTCCTCCCCCCCTAAATTTAAGTAACATCAAAGAACTTGGATGTGTTATTCTTATTATAGACCTATTTTTAAACGAGGGAGCGCAGCGACTGACTCTGAGTCTTACCACGGGATAACAGAGTACACTTGGTCTTACCATTCATCTCAAAGAAAACTTTCTCTGTTCCTGTATGAATGATGAGTGAGTGAGTGAGTGAGTGAGTGAGTGAGTGAGTGAGTTCAGAAACGGCTGAACCGCTGACTAGATTGCACTGAAATTTTAAAGAAACATTTTTATAGTGGTGATTGGTTAATTGATTGATGATTAATTCGGCACGTAGATGCGTGACGCTACAAGTGTTGTGGGTGTTGTAAACATTTTCAGCAAAATCTAATCCGGAAATTACAAAACCTATCCCGACCGGGGTTTGAACCCTGGACTCCCACATTCGGGTATAAGGCACCCAGCTAAAAAGAATAGGAAAACGCCAAAATAGTTAAAACGAGTAAGCGAGCCATGTGTTGATTTACTCGAGAACCTTTGCTTTTAAGTTTGTTGATATATAAACTTTAAAGTATAAATGATATAAGGTTTTGAGTTTAGTTGGTATAAGGGCACGTTAATTGCTGTAAGGCCTTAATGCGCCACTCTAGTAGGCTATAGAGGAGAGACTCTGGCTAGATCTAGCCCTTTGGAGGGGGTGGAAAGGGAAGTTCCCGGTACACAACACATGGCTCGCTCACTCGTCTAACGACGACTTTGGCGTTTCCCTGGTATAATACTAATACATGACAAACAACAAAATAATGTATAATTGGAAGGGGCCGAAATTCCCCGCCCTAACGCAAAATCTATACTGTCAGGAAACAAAACGACTGTCATGACAATCATCAATTGAATTAAATTGTTCTAATTCCTAATTTTTTTGCACTGAATCGTCGTCAAAAAATAAAGGTTATCTGAGAACATGGTAAAAAGGGTTAAGGTCTACGTTTTTAAACTCCCAGATTCGAAGGTTACTCAGTCATATGCCCATCTTGCTTCACAATATTTCTAACCAGCATATATTATTTTTAAATATATTGTAATTCATTTTACTAATTGTTTAGTAAATTTGTTACGGGAAAGGGCAACCTTACGACTGAAACAAAAATAATACAATGGGGTTTTGTGTGGGGGGGGGGGGGGGCGGGGGCTCTTCAAAAAAACAGGCCAATTTCCTAATAATGTATATATTTTAACCCAAAATCAACAAGACTACATGACCTCTAAAAAAAAAATTGTGGAGGTATATTATGATAATGAGATATTGAAAGAAGAAAATAAACCTGAAAAAAAATAATAGAGCAAAAAAGTTAAAAAAAAATGAGTAGAGTTGAAATTGAAAGGATTAAATAAAAAAAATATTAAAAGTGAGGAAAAAAATTAACTAAGAGAAGAAAATAATTATTTAGTAGATGAAAAAAAATTGAGTTAAAAAAATGCGGGCGAAAAATTTCCCCAAACAAGGATCATAATTTTGTCGGTATGGTTTTATTCAAATTTTAAGGTTAATGACTTCTTTGGAGGAAATTACAAAAGTTTTCCCCCCCAAATAATTTAAAAAGGACAAGGGAAAGACCTTGACGGGTAGGATAAATTGTCACTTGGAGAGAAATTATTATAAATTTAAATCGCCAATAGGGGGGCCAGGTTCTAAAGTAATAATGTTATTTTCTAATATTCCCTTAGTGCGTTAACAGTAGTTCTATTTTATATTTTACATGCGTTGGCGGATTTGAAGGAGAATGTGGACCCGAGGAGTAATTATAAATATAAATTATTTATATTGTATATAATATGGCAGGATCCAAATATTTTTTTATTGATTTCCATTTCAAACATTTATTTACATAAACTTATCCCCGGGGGATTCGCGGGGGCCCAGGGTTATAAGGGGTTTGGTGTATTGGGGTTTATTGGGATAGGCAGTGTATTACTCTTTCCAGGTGTCTGGTTCGAGCCTCGCTGGTCCGAGGTTTTAACCTTGTTTTATTGTAATGTTAATCTTTCTTGGTATTTGAGTGTGGTTTTTACAGGGAAGTTGTATTAGTTAAAGGTTTTTGGAATTAAATTAATTGTATGCCCATTAATCCATAAGGAAGAGAAATATCAGCCTGACAAATACTAAAATAATTTCGAACGGGTCGATATTTTTGCTGACCGTTACAACGTATTCAAAACTTTAATCAAACAAGGCAAAATTTTGGCCATAAAATTGAGGTATTTAACTTAAATGTAAATAAACAAATTTAATTATAGTAGGCCAAATATTACCGACTCAAGAGATTATTTTTAGGTCTACAACGTATCCAAAACTTTAATTAAACATAAGGCCAAATTTTGCCATACATGGATTTATTTAAGCCTACAGTGTATGATTAATAAAATTACACATTAAAGCCAATATTACACTACACAAGGGTAATTTTAGGGGAAAAATATTTGAAAAGTGAGGCAAATATATGCTGAATTTTACCTACATTGAAGTAATTTTAGTCAGCATGTAGGGGGAAATTAAGATAGGACGCACTACTAAATATTGACGTACATGACATAGTATGTTTAATTGGCAATGTAGGTTTATTTAAGGGAACACAATCAGGGAATTTTAAACCCATATGTTTGATGGGGTTAAAAAAAGTTGCAAATGTATGGCATTTTTTCCCAGGGCGTAGGTTTATTATATGCCTTTAAGGATACATTTGCTTAAAACCCTTTCTATTTTGCATAAATTTAAAGATTTCTTTTTGGGAACTGTGGCTGCCAAAATACATTACCCTTAAAAAACGGCCGTTTTTTTTACCGTGTATTTAATAAAAAATCAAGTTGGCCCAATATTTTTTGGAATATACAATGAGCCCTGGTACAAAAGTATTGCTTGTGCTGCTGTATTTAGCAATATATCTGCACCATGCTACAAGTTACATTTCAAAATTTAAAATTTGTTGTAATGATAAAGAAGCCGTTTTAACCCAAATCTTGTTACCCGGTGCGACCTATTCAGATAGGTTTAAAAGGGTTTTTGAGAATTGGAAAACGAATTCAAGAAAACTTTCAGTCAGGATTGACAGTGTGGGATTCGGCCCCTACCTCCTGACACAGCTACACACAGAGCACCACCGCCCGGAATTGCAATTATTGTTCTTCCGCCTTTCAAATTTACATCTCCCAAGCCAAATTCAGACAGCCTTTATCCCAGGTCATAGCCTACTTATGAGTAGGCGAGGGGTTTATGTATGGACTGGTCGGAGGCCTAAACAAATATTTCAGATCGTTGAAACCTATTAATTTTTAAAACCCCTATTGTCCCTTTTATTTTGAGAGGAATGGGTGTGATATGGACTCCAACCTGCTAGCAATGAATTCAAATAGAATGTTTGTACCAGAAAATAAACATTTTAACAAAAAAATTTTCTGTACCAACATACAGTAAATTTGGTCAGCAAACGTGAAATATTAGGTAAAAAATTTCAAAAAAGTTTAAAAAAATTTGAACAGATTTGAACTCGCAACCTTTCACTCCAAAAGACTTCTTGCTAACCCCTACTCCAAAGGGGAGCAATGATATTGTTGTGTTTTTACCACTACATAATTTTGCAGTTTACCTAAAGCATAATTTAATAAAGTTTGCTGTTTTCTGTCTAGAAATACTCTTTAAGGATTAGAATAATTTATTCATGTAATTTGGACCGTGTCAAGAACCACATAATCAATCATCAGAGTTACTACTGCTACCTGTCAAAAAGATTGGAATCCATTTTGAAATTAAAAGTGGGGTTATGATCCACCGTCAGTAGCTATCTGCCACCTAAACCAGGAGATAAAAATCCTCCGCTAACTAAATTTTATCTGGAGGTTAGTGCTATCGGCCACTCATAATACACCAAATAGAGCAATCTAGAAGATAAACTTTAGAGGGAACACTATCGGGACATTAAAAATACCGGCCCTAAGTTCTACAGGACTGTCGCCTGGAGATACCAGCAATGATCCTAACTGCCCGTTTTAAGAAGTTTCCTAGTGGCATGTGGGGGGGAGCTCCTCATGATAAAAAGTGGATGTAGGCATGATATACCATTAGAAGTGTGGTGGGATTACTGGCAATTTAAGTTTTCTTAGCATAAAACAACCACTTAGAAGGCGCGAAGCGGTCATCTGAATATGAGGCGACCAATCAAGCATATCATCTATAGTAAGGCCTAGGACTTACATGCTAAGTTGCCTGCTAATACTCTGACCATTCAGTTGAGTTAAAGGACTGGAGGTTGATTTTGAGTGATTCGAAGGGAAAACTCAAATAAAACCGTTTAAAGTGTTTGGATCACGATTTGACTTAAATTACAAAAAGACGAGATTTCGTTTACCTGATTTTTGCTGTAAAATAATTTTGTGTTGAATCTATTTTTGAGGATGTTAAAATAAAGTTAAGGTCATCTGCATAAAGGGAAATATATATTTTTATACAATCATGGACTGTTTGTACGTTGAGTACTTTAAAAAGGTTGTTTATATACAACAGAAAAAAGAGGGGGCCAAGTGTTGACCCTTTGCGGGACACCGTTCAATGTACAAAGTGGTGATGATAGGACCTCTTTGCCTGTAGTGAATGATTTTATGCTAACCGATTGGGTTCGATTAGAAAAGAAAGATGTAACCCAGCTTAAGCAGGGCCAGTTATGCCTACGGCTGTCAGTTTTGGAATATGTTGGGGAATACAAAGGTTGCACAATGATCGACAATACTTTTTGACGACGTTTATTGACGAGCTGTCTACATGCATAGCCACCATGACGCTCCACAAGCGCGCGAGAATACACAGCGCCTTAATGACACTAGACGGCGCTGATGGCGGCGCTAGATTTAAACTGTGTTATTTCACAACCATAATAGCAATCTCCCTTTTCATGTAAAAAACTTATTAAATTAATTAACCTGAATTAATCAGTAGAACTAAGCAATGTAGTTTATGTTATCTATCAAAAATTTTACCAAATGTTATAAAAACAAATAAAACTAAGCCAGATAATATTATAACTATTGATCTATGAATATATGAGTTTAAATAACTAAAAATGATTGTTCAAACTGATCTACTTTGAAGCTACAAGTCTAATCTCTTGGGCGGTCTGATTGGTCTGCCACTTCGGTGGATGGCACCTTGCTCTGCGATGTAGACGCCAAATGGGCAAGTCTCCCGGACTTGTATAGGAGATGGGCCTGGTGAGGGCATCCTCGGTGATGGAACTCGAGGTAGGACTCGAAGAGGATCTCTCTCTGTAGGCAGTTGAGATTTTGGCTCTTGGAATGGAGCAGGAATCCCCCACTAGCTCGATTTCTGCGCAGTATTCCTGCTGGTGTTTTTACCTGCAGCGATCGACGCTCTGGACCAAGGCCTATTATTTCTCCAACACCCGTTTGTCCTGGACCCAGACTTGTTCCCGACCCATGTCTTTGAAACTCCTTTGCACGATGTCTTAAATCAAAATACGTCTTCTGCCTCTCTTTAATCTGTTTTTCCCTCTTGCCTACTTCTTCTAAATTTGGCCATCTAGTTGTAGATACTGTGATGAGGTGGGAAGTGTCGTACGTAAGTTTGGCCCATGCAAAGTTGTGACGGGCTGTAACCACATTCTAACCGTGTATTTCGGTAGTTGAAAAACTGCTAATATGTATCTTCTGATTTCTTTACCATTATTTTGATGACTTTGACTGCCGGCTAACCCATTACTCTGAGCAAAGATTGGGCTGCTCGTTCTCGTGACGAAACCCTTATGTTAGTGCTAACTTTTGGAAGTCATGGCTGTTGAAGGGAGGACCTCTATCTGTTCTTATTGTCTTCGGAATTCCGTGTCGGGCAAATATAGACATTAGTCTATCAATAACCAAGGAACTTGAAGTTCTATCCATTTTACAACTCTGGATATCTTGAAAAGGTAATCTTGTACTACCAAAATATGGTTTCCCCTGAATATCGGAAAAGGGTCTATGCCTCCCTTTTCCAGGGGAATTTAGGAAATGGAGTTGGCATGAGTGGTTCCGGAATGTTCTTCCATAGCTCTATACATTTCTGGCAGCTTCAAACCATTGCTATAACATATTCATTTAAGTTAGGCCAGTAGACCGTCTCACGAGCTTGACGTTGGTTTTAGTCACATCCATTTCCTAGGAACGACTATTCGTGGACCCATGAACAGTATTTTCTTCATGAACTGCTAGATCGCCGTGCACATTCCCAGTATGGTAGGCATGATTGGTCAACCTTTTTTCTGCTGGACCCCCCATGAAGAGTGTATGCTTTTAGTCTTGAAATAACATCATCCTTTTTTGAGCATCTTTGATTTCTTCATTCTTTGGTCGGTTGCTGGAGTACCGCTGACCCACCTGTTGTACAAAGATTTCCCACATCTTCTTGCAATAGTACATCTTCTTCTGAACATGGCTTGGAGTGTGGGGGCTCTAGACAGTGTGTCAGCAGTATAGAAATTTTTCCTGGTACATGCTCTATCTTAAATGAGAACTTCATTAGCGCATTTTAAATCTTTGCAGCCTTCCCGACAGCTCACTTATTGGTTTAGAACCAAAAATTGGCACCAGCGGCTTATGATCGGTGTGAATCATGAAGTCTCGCCCGCTTACAAATTGAGTAAATTTCTCGCAGGCCCGGGTGATAGATAAGGTTTCCCTTTTTCCCAATCTGAGCATACCGACTTTCTGTCTCGCTCATTGCTCGAGACGCATAGGCCACGGGTTTCCACCGGCCTTCCGCGCTCTTTTGCTCTAATACCGCACCCAAGCCGTAAGAAGATGCATCAGCACAAATTCTTACTTGAGAGTTGGTGTCGTATAAGGCTAGGAGGGTGTTTCTTTTTAGCATGCTTTGGATTTTGTTAAAAGCAGCTGTGTGGGATCGGAGTCCACAGAAACTCGTTTTCCTTTTTCAGGAGCTCGCGTTACTGGCTGGCTTACCTCGGCAAAACCTGGAAAAAACTTTGCAACCTGGTTTACCATTCCAAAGAAGCGTCTTAGTTGGGTTATGTCGGCCGGATTACTTAAATCTTTTTTGGCTTTGATTTTGTCCTCGTCTGCCCGAATTCCATCTTTTGAGATTTCGTGACCAAGGAATTTAACTCTTTTAACTGAAAAAATCGCATTTCTTCTTGTTTTAGCGTAAAAACCCAGCTATTTTTAGTTTACGAGAACTATTGCCAGTCGAGCATCGGGCTTTTCTTGTGTTGAACGAAGACTAATATATCGTCCATTTGCAAATGACACCTTCATCCCTCGGGGTACCTGCATCATTTTCCTTTAAAAGTGTTCCGGAGCAAATACTGATGCCAAAGGGCAATCGATTGAAGAAAAACCTACCGAAAGGCGTGATGAAGGTTGTCAACTTTGCCGATTCTTTGGAAAGAGGGATTTTCCAAAATCCTGTATTGGGTCTAACTTTGAGAAGATAACTGCTCCCTCTAACCGGCCCAAGGGCTCCTCCACAGTTGGCAGTTGGGTGTTTTCCCGGAAAAACTCCTTTGTTTAATTGACTAAGGTCCACACAGATTCTTACACTACCTGCTTTCTTTGGTACAACCCCCATTCCAGCACACCATGGAGTTGGTTCCTCTATTGGAGATATTACTCCGGCCGTCACCATTCTGTCCAGCTCCCCCTTTACTTGTTTACGTAATGGTATTGGAATTCTACGAGGCACTGTCACGGAATATGGTTTTGGCATCTTCCCTTTATTGCAATGTGGTATTTACCATCAACCTTACCTAGCCATCAAAGAGTTTAGGCTCACCGGTTTTACTTACGCCTACACCGGAAATTTGTTGATCCAAGAAAGCATCTCCAATGCTTGTATGGCAAGCCGTCCCAGTAGCGGTTCCTGTTGACTTTTCATTATAATAATCTCCTGGAAAGACATTTGATTTTCCATGCCATCGTGGCACTTACCTTTTCCACGATTGGCAATGGTATTTTTTCCCGGCCCAAAAAGCTGTTTGTAGGTACCTTCTGGTTTTACAGATGGCGTCTGTTTTTCCATTTACGATTGTGGAACAACACTGACGTCGGCACCCGTGACATTTTTTTAACTTAACCTGCAATTCGTTGATCTTAACGATTGCATGCCATTCATTTTGAGAGAACACCGTGTTTAAAGTTTGAATTGACGCAGCTAGTCCTAAGTCCACCAGTACTTCGCCTAAAAATTCTAATCCATTATTGTCAGAGCCCTTTCCCTTTACCTCTGCAAACGCCCTTGTTCCGACATGCTGCTGCCCAATGCCCCTTTTTATGGCAACATTGCAAATAGCATTTCGAGCAGGACACTTATCCGCGGGATGTTTTTCCTTGCCACACCAAAAACATTTGTTTGTTGTTGAACTAGGCCCACGTGCTTCAGAATTACCAGCCGAGGGGTTAGGCCTATTCTGAGCATGCTTACCTTTGTTCTTATGCTTGTCTTTATTTACAGCGTCCACCTTGTTGTAGTTTTTTTTCTGGGTCTTTTGTAGTATCTTGTGTACCACTCCTTTTTGTTTGTTAATGTTTTCACTAGCCCTTACCTTTGCCAACCGCCTTCTCCAGTGTGAGGTCAGGGGCCACCGGTCCAGTTGTAATATTTCAGACAACTTATTGTCTAATATACTGATGACCACCCGGTCTTTAATTAATTCGTCAGCAAGTGCCCAAATTGGCAATGCTTTGCCAGACGATGCAGGTCTGTGACAAATGTCTCAATGCTTTCACCTACCTGTTGTAGGCGTTTATTGAAACGCGCCCGTTGTAATGACGTTTCTCCTAGCCACAGAGTGATTTTCGAATTGGTCAACGATCCCAGCATACGTGTTTGCTCGTCCTCTGTGAGGCCTACCCTAGCTAGAATGTCCTCCGCCTCGTCCCCCATTGTGTAGATTTTAAAGGGGTTGATTTGATCCTCCTGGCTCTGTGTAGCAGGCCTGAAGTTTTTTTTAAATCTTTCAAACCCCCTAAGCCACCTAGGCCAATCCTCCCGGGCACTGGAAATCGAACGACTTAGGCGTTTCAAAAGTGATACGAGGCCCTAGGGCCAGTCTGGCCTAGGCCTAGACCTGCCCCTTCCCCCCCGTTTTCCGAGTCTGGCATTTGGGCCCCAGCTTATTTTACTACTTACAGTTGGGGTAGTTCTTTAGAAACCCACCCGGCACCATGGAATATATTGGGGGAATACAAAGGTTGCACAATGATCGACAATACTTATTGACGACGTTTATTGACGAGCGTCTTTCATGACATAGCCACCATGACGCTCCGCAAGCGCGCGAGAATACACCCGCGCCTTCATGACATAGGCGGCGTGATGGGCAGCGCTAGATTTAAACTGTGTTGTTTCACAACCATAATAGCCCAAGTTTGTTTAGTGGTTAGTGGTTGATTGTGTCGAAGGCTTTACTGAGATCAACAAAAAAATCACATGGCAAGATCACCTTTATCAAGTGAAGCATAGAGAGCAGACAGAAATATGAAAATTGCCGTAGTTGTTGATTTTCCCCGACAGAAACCATGTTGACAATTATCAAGGATATTATACTTATTGAGATATGATACAAGACGAGTGTACATAATTAATTCGAAAATTAATTGCATCATATCGAACCATGTTGAATATTTATGTGTCCCTTTCTAGTTTCTTGGTACTGTTACTTCAATAGCCTCAGTTAGCAACTCATAGAAAATTTCACATTTTGCATCAACTTCCTGTGGTCGTCATTCGTTCCCCGTGCTTAAGGTCAAGTTCATACTTCAATTCATTAATGTTTGCTTTTCGCCAATATAAAGAGTTTGATCTCGGTTTGAAGTTCAATGATAAATTTGCAAGTTTTAATAAAAAGCAAAATGCTAAGTGATCACTGATCAGATACGACTGGTGGATTTTCTATATGGAGATTTGAAAATTTATATCTGTGTTATCTGTAAATATGAGATCAAGAGCATTTCGTGATGGGGTTGTAAGTTTTTAGACAAGTTAAGGTCAGCTTCCATTTCTATAAAAAATGGTACAGTAGATGACGGAGATGCACTAACAGTAGCAAAACCCCTTCTGGGAAGACATTTGACCAACTTATCTCAAGAATGCTTAAATCTCCGCACAAGATAACGCTGTCATTGGGTCGATGTTTCGTGCAAAATAAACTAAGAGACACTGATGTAGATTTTCAATATTTTTAGGCGATGGATGAGGAATGTAGACACAGCCAACTAGGATATTGGTGAGCGCTGAATAGCAATCTCAATCCACACAATTTCAGTTGTCGGTGACTCGAGGTCCTCACGACGTCGCGATGAAAAATTTTGTCGACACAGCTGTAAGAACTCCACCACCAACACTATGTTTGGGTTAGGAGGACTCCGCCTGTATCTACGATGAACGACAACTGCGAATGGTCTAAGACTTAACTCTGAAATATGTTTTCAGTCAGCCATGTCTCCTTAACACACACAATATCCACGTCAGTATTTTTCCGCAAAGTAGACATTAAAGTTCATCAACGTGTTAATTCCCGAAATACTACGTGCATTCATGCCATTCATGGGAGTCCAATGACATCATATTCGTTTGCAAAAGTTACTGGTCCTGGGGTTTAATTCTACATTACCTGATAGAGCCAAGAGAAGCAAAGCAACTTCTGGGCATGCAGTGGCGTAACTTCAAATCGGGGCCCCCGGGCAAAAAAGTAAAATGGCCCCCCCCCTTAAAAAAATCCTAATAGTTTATACCCAACTCTTTAAAAAAAAAATATCTAAAATGTTTTTTGTCAAGCTTTTGTTTCCGCAAACACATTGACAACGTCCTGGATTTGTTAACGTAAGAGTTGAGCTCCTCGTGCTCCACGGAAAGACACACTCAATTTACGCAAACGTTCTTGCCCCATCATACTTCTCAGGTAGTTTTTTTTATTTTTTTTAATTCAAAAAATCTTTCAGCCCGGTTTGGGAACTGTAACGGAGATTGTTAAAAAAACTATTAGTGCAGTATACACATCGGGAAAAACTGGCAGAAAAAGCAAAATTTTTTTTCATTCCATAAGGTAACAAGTTCTTCGGCTGTTTTTTAGCATCATCGTATTTTCCCCGAAATTCATCATGTGCATTGTACAGCATCGGTAGATGTTAAGATCCCTTTGACTGCAATACGATTTGGAAGACAAATTCAAAGGATTCTAATTGTTTCTTTAAAATGCTGGCTTCCTCTTGTTCAGAGGGAAGTTTGCTTATTATCACAATTTGGATAACAAACCCCACAAACCCAGGCCCCACACCTATTTTCTTAAGGGGAAAGCGTTGGTGCCTGTTATCGCCGAAGGCGAGAAAATTTGCGAATTTACAACTTTAGAAAGCCTAAAAAAAATCGTTTAAAGAATCGGTTAGATATTGAAAAGTGAAATCCAATTCCAACTCAAATGTGTATTCGCTATTTTTTTACGAAATTGTAGGAAAAAACATAAAAAATAGGTTATACCTCAGAGGGCCCTGTGGGGCCCCCGGGCATTGCCAAGGCAGCCGGGGCGGTAGTTACGCCACTGCT